>JAENPR010001066.1:97500-117500 GCA_018135685.1 Themeda triandra | reverse complement strand
TCGTTTCTTCGCATTTTTGGTGGTAGCTTATTATTGCCGGTACTATTACTTCGGTAGTTCCTAGTATATTTAAGTATTTTTGTCGGTAGATTAACAAAAAAAACTGTCTCACGGGGTGATCATGTGGATGAGAGCATTGTGCCAAACACTGAACAAAGGTTTGGTTGCTTGAAAGACTCCTTTGACTTTTACAATGAATATGCAAAGCAAGCTGGCTTTGGCATCAAGTATAACAGGAAGAGAGGACATGAGGGACAGGATTTCTGCTGTACATTTGAGGGCAAGCACGTTGCAAAAGTTGGGGAGGACGACCGTAAAAGGGACAGGACATCAAAACGGGATGGATGCAAAGCAATGGTGCGTAAGCTAGGGAGAAGGGGAATAAACATTTCTCATACACACGAATCTTGCTTGACCATAACCACAAGCTGAACCCTGATCCTAAAATCGTAAAAAGGATGCCGTCTCATAAAGGTCTGGACCCAAGCACCGAGCCTACCATGGATGTATTGCATGCAAGTCACGTGCCCCATGGGTATGCAATGAGGGTGTTGACGAATGTTGTTGGGGGTCCAGAATATCTTAATGTGACAGAGAGGGATGTTCAGAATAGGTAAGTGCTCAAGAACATTACTGACTGATACTGAACCATATATGCAAAAATACTGAGCAAAAAAACTGTGACTAATACTGAAGAAACAAAAATACTGCAGGAGAGCCTCCTATGTTCGACAAGAACGGGCTGATGATATCCCGAAGCTCCTTTCGTATTTTCGAGAGTACAAGAGCAAGAATCCAAATTTCTTCTACGACCTACAGCTTGATGAAAGCAACGTCGTGAAGAATGTGTTCTGGAGCAATGCAAGCCAGCAAGGGGCTTACGCTGGTATATACCTGACCTTAGACTTCAATAATATCTGCAAGAATGCTTCTATTTTGTTGCTGGTAATTCAGTATGTACCTGACTTGATGAAATCGACAAAAATGAAAGTAATGTGACTTTTTTTAAACAGATTACTGTGATGTCGTGACGTTTGATACAACTTATAGAACTAATCGATCTGACATGCCCTTGGTGATGTTTGTTGGGTTCAACAACCAACTCCAGAATGTGATATTTGCTCAAGCTTTAATAAGGGATGAGCGTGCAGACACCTTTGAATGGGTCTTTCGGCAATTCAAGAATTGCATGGGTGGCAAGGACCCAACTATCATCTTTACAGGTATGCCTAGCTCCTCTGAAAAACATACTGGATTGTTGGTACTATGAAATTTGAGTCTATAAAATTCTAAACAAATTTGAGTTGTGCTCATTTTTTTGCCATACTTGAGTAAATACTAGATTGTACTCTTAAAAATGCTAAGAAATACTGGATTAGTAATACTACAGTACTGGATGTATGGCATCAAGGATTATTTGTAATACTGGAATACTGAACATACAAAAAAATACAGCATGTTGCTAGAAAAATACTGTAGCTAAAAAGAAAAGTACTGGATAAACACTAGATTTATGATACTTGTGATAAAAGTCACATTTTACTGACATGTACTGACATGGAATCTGAAAAAACTAGTACGCGATGAACAGCAAATACTAACATATACTGAAGAAAAAATTTATTAGTGCTGAACAGAAATGGGTGAAAAAAGGTTGATGACATGTTACTCATGCTGTTTTTTTATAGACCAAGACGCTGCGATGATAAAAGCAATAGAAGAGGTGTTTGAAAAAACATACCACAGATTTTGTCGGTGGCACATAACGCACAAGTACAGTAACGAGCTGAATCAGCTGTTCGCCCTGCATCCAGGGAAAGAGGGTGATCCTAATGATCCTAGCCTATCAAATACTTTGATATCACTGATTAATCACCCTCTGAGACCAAGAGATTTTGAGGATGCTTGGCATGCAATGATTGAGTGATACAGTCTACAAAACTCGATTGTTCTGCAGAAGCTATTTGATGATCGAAGGATGTGGATATCTGCCTACTTTAAGGAGATTTTCTGTGGGCCGCTCTCATCGACACAGAGAAGTGAGAGCGTAAACGCTGTTCTCAAAACAAGGTACGCGGACAATTCAACAGCTTTGCATGAATTCGCCAAGTCCTTCCAATGAATGTTGTACCATATGTACGAAAATGAAGCACGAGAGAGCTTCAACTCTCAGGTACAAGAGAACAAACCCTACAATGTGTAACTTAAAGTTTTTTTGTCAAACAAAATGTGAAATCAAAAGTACTTTCAATAGCATCTGATGGGTTTTATTCTTTGAACTTGTTGCAGTCCAAAGTCACCTTGTACGGTAAATGGCGAGTTGAGAAGCAAGTAAGCAAGGTTTACTCACGGGCTGTGTTTCTACATTTCAAAAACACGCTGCAACAGAGTAGTGGATTTTATGTTAGAGATGATCCAGACCCAAGTAAAAAGGGGTACTATCTGGTATCGCATACAGGGGGCCAACCGACTTTCCCTGGCTACAGCATGATTATGCTGTGAAGGTTATTGAAAACAAAGAAAATCCTGAAAATTATGAGTTCAGCTTGTGAATGTTTGACGTTGCAGCAAAGAGGTGTGTCCTCCCCACCCCCACCCCCACCCCCACCCCAATCATATACTGAACTAAACTGAGTAGATAGATATTGTTAGGATTGCGCATAATACTGAATATGGTTTTCAAAAAATGCAGGCATGTTTTGCTGCCATTTGCTTAGAGCATTGACACATGTTCAAGTACAGCATATGCCTTCGAGATATGTGCTAAAAAGGTATTCTAGGGATCCACAAATGCCAGTAAGTTTTGATAGAAATGATGGAATGTCTGCTGCACCCGATGATGATGCAAAGGCAAGAAGAACACAAAGCATTATCAAAGATTTCTATATATTGCTGCAGAAAGCTGTGATGTCAGATGAGGTAAGCTATAAAATGATACAGGAATACTGACTGCTATTGAAAGAAAACTGAGTGCTTCATACTAGATTGCTGAAATACTGAACCTTGATTAATAGAATACTGATTCATTCTGCAATCACTTGCATCGCAAAGGCATGACGCATGCAAGCAAATCATTAAGGATGCTGATGCTGCCATGGAAGCAATACCCCTTGACGTTGGTGCGTCTGATGGTGTTGATGCCACGTCAGTTGGTGTCAATGAACAAGCATCAACAGGTATTGATGAACAAGCATCAGCTAGTGCTGATACACAAGCATCAACTGGCGCTGATGAACAAGCTGTAAATAGAAACATCTCGAGTGTAGCACCACCAATATCAACAACAAAGGGGAGCCGCAAAAAGGCCCCGAGAACAAGATGCACCTCAACCGCATTTCAAAAGGAAATCACCGGTCCTGCGAACAAGGCACTGCACAACATGTGGCCGCAGTGGACACAATTCTACAACATGTGGAAGGGAACCTGCTCCAAAACGTCCTCGAGGGAGGCCATTTGGGACTGGCAAAGGAAGGGGAGGAGAGGGAGGGGCCATGGGGGTTTGAGCAGTGGCTTCACCGATCTTGAAATGATGATGAAACACACAATGACAGTACATGACAAAAAAAATAGACCGAGCATACTGAAAAAAAATGAAATTCACTTGTAGTCAATTGATTTGTCGTTTTACTAGGTTGTTTGTGAAGGATAAATATTTATTTATGATTGACAATTGTTATTTAAACAAAATTAAATACTATTTGGATGATTTGTGATGACGATTGGTAATATGCTTGCTTATTTTGGTTATTGATTTATTACAAAATTCAACTGTGTTGCACTCAGTTATCGGTATAGGGCACTATTTCATGATACTTGATGATGTGGAGGTTCATGTTGTCCTAAAGTCTTTGCTTACATTTGCCGCCGATTCTTGCCGATATACCGCATAATACCGACGATTACCTAAAGGATACCGACTACTCCCAAGAGATAATAGTATCTCGTTGAAAAATTACTTGTTAATAAAAATACTCGGCTCAAACCGACAGATACTTTGGATAATATTCATAGATACCGATAGATACTGGATAATATTCCTTGATACTGACACTGAATCTTGCATGACGTACTAAGGGAATACTGACCACTACCTAAGGATACTGACTAATTCCAAGAGAGAATACTGATAAGAAATATTGATGAAAAACTAAACATCAGTATCTATTGAAAAAATTACTTGTTAATAAAAATACTGGCTCAAACTGACAGATACTGGATAATATTCATAGATACTGACACTGAATCTTGCACGACATACTGAGGGAATACTGACGACTACCTAAGGATACTGACTACTTCCAAGAGAGAATACTTAAATCTCTGTCGATGCTTAATCTCTATCGACGGTAGTGACCCTAAACTCTGTAGATGCTACTAACCCTATTCTCTGTCGACACTACTAACCCTAATCTCAGTCAATGATATGATAAAAAATGGAACTATACTATGAAAATCTGGGATCTACTAACAGTTTGGGGGAGCCTTGAACCCTAATCTCAGTGGACACTACTTACCCTAATCTCTATCGACGCTCCTGACCCTAATCTCAGTCGACGCTACTTACCCTAATCTCTATCGACGCTCCTGACCCCTAATGTTAGTCGACACTACTGACCCTAATCTCTGTCGACGCTACTAACCCTAATCTCTGTCGACGCTATTGACCCTAATCGCTGTCGACGTTACTAACCCTAATCTCAGTCGACGCTACTAACCCTAATCTCAGTCAATGGTATGATAAAAACAAAATTAAACTATACTATGAAAACATGGGATCTACTGATAAATTTGGAAAAAGCCAGTCTCAATCGATGCTACTGACCCTAATCTCTGTTGACACTACTTGTCAATGCTACTGACACTAACCTTAGTCAATGGTATGATGAAACAAAATTGAAACAAACTATGAAAAAAAATGGGATCTGTTGATATTTTTGGAAAAGCCTTGTAACCTAATCTTCGTCGACGCTACAAACCTAATCTCTGTCGAATCCCTTAAATCTATGTACACGTAATGAACCCCAATATCAATCAGTGGTATGATAAAACAAAAAATTGAACTACGCTATGAAAACAATGGGATCTGCTGATAGTTTTGGCAAAAGCCTTGAACCCTAATCTCATAGATACCGATGAATCTTGGATAATATTCCTTGATACCGACATCGAATCTTGCATGACGTACTAAGGGAATACTGACCACTACCTAAGGATACTTGACTAATTCCAAGAGAGAATGCCGATAAGAAATATTGATGAAAAACTGAACATCAAAGATCTCGTTGTTAAAAATTACTTATTAATAAAATACTAGCTCAAACGATAGATACTTTGGATAATATTCCTTCATCACTAAACTGCATCTAGTGATTGTGGCACCACCTTCATTCCCCTCTCCAATCCTGACTCTACTAGTATGGATGAACAGGGGAGGTGGCGAACAGAGCCAAAAAGGACAGGGGAGCAGCACGCACGAACCCCAAATGAAACCCTAGCCGCGCCAAATGAACTGTGAATCTCAGCATATGCAGCAAACAGAACCCACGCCGCGCGGGATTGAAACCCTAGCCGGGGCATGTACCCAAAATTGAAAAAAAAACGCGGGCGAAAATCCAAACCCTAGCCGTGCTGACGAATCGGGGCGCGAAGCTGGGGTGAATCCGCCGCTAGGAGAGGAAGGAACTCACCCTAAGCCGTCGATGATGGTCGAAAATCCCGTGCCTCCAACTCGGCGCCTCCGCCCCAAGCCCGGCTTCCTCTCCCGCAGCAGCGCCTCCGCAGCAGCGCCTCCGTTCCCGCAACAGCGCCTCCGGTGGCCGTCCCCAGCAGCTCCTCCGGGTAGCCGTCCCCCAGCAGCTCCGCCGGCGCACCCCGTCGCCTCTGCCTCCTCCGGTTCGCCGGAAAAGCGGTGCGCCGCCGCCCGACGGGGAGGACGCGACAGCCTCCCGACTCGTGGTGGCCCGATTCGAAATGACGGGGCGGGGTGCGGGGCGCGATGCGGTGCGGGAATGCTGTGGGGGTTGGGTGCGGAGCGGGGCGATCGGGGCGGACGGGACCCGGTGCGGAGATTGGGCGCGCGCGGCCGGGTCCAGTCAGTTGGTTGGGCTCGGTCGGTTGGCTCGGGTGTAGAATAAGCTATGCTATACCCGGGTGTAGCATATATATATATATATATATATATATATATATATATATATATATATATATATATACATACATGTTTCTCTATAGCCGGCTACAAAATAATAAATTCTATAGCCGTCGCTCTACGGTGCCGAGCCGGTGCGGTTAGACCGGGTTCGTCCCAGCGCGTGATCGAATTAAAGAATCAATCATCCGATGTGGTCCCTATGTTATTATTATTACTACTAATTAATATACGGATCCATCACCCGCATGGCCGAAGCGGGTGCGGTCATCAAATATTTTACGTAATGCTTCTCTTCGGACGTTCGATGCGTCGAACGCGTGTCGAGCCGCTATTGGGCCGAGTGGGCGGTGGCCGGCGTGGCCACGAGACCAACCCCACCCCCACCCACGCGCGCGCCCTCGTCATTTCCGCCTGCCTGCTCCCACTCTCTCACGCTCTCTCGCGTCCCCCCGCATCCAGCTTCGCCGAAGTCGCCGACGCCGTCGCGCGCCACCGTGCTAGCCCCGTGGTTCTCCTCGCGCACTCGCGCCCTACTCCTCCTTCCCCTCTGCCAAGCTGCTAGGCTCTCCTCCTCCTTTTACCTCGCTGCTAGGGTTTGCTCCCCGTCGCGTCCGGTCATGGCGGTGGGGGACGGATCCGGCGGCGGGGACGCGGATCCGCCGGATCCGGCGGCGGCGGACGCGAATCCGCGGATCCGCGATGGAGACGGAGCTGGACCCGACACCGTCACCTCCTTCTCCCTCCCTCCGATGGCGACATTGTCACGACGGCGGTGGCCTCGGATCCGCCCGATCCCGGCGCGGCGGACGTGGATCCACCGGATCCAGCGGCGGCGGTCGCGGATCCGCCCGATCCCGGCGAGGCGGACGCGGATCCGCCGGATCCAGCGGTGGAGGCGGCCGTGGACCCGGCACCGTCTCCTCCTTCTCCCTCCTCTCCGGTAGCCACGGCGGACGTCGAGGGCGGGGGCTACGGCGGCCCCGGCGGCGGATTCTGTGCCACGGCGCGCAGCTGCCCTCGCATGCGCGTCCTCGCACCTTGCCGGTGACGAGCCCACCTCTCTTCTTGTCCCCCGCCGTCGTTCTCTCCCCATCCCTGGTGGCGTTTGCGGCTCCGGCGAGGTAGGTTGGGGTGATCTAGATCTGAGTCCTCCCGCCCTGTTCTCCCTTCCTCTCGATCCATGGTTGCCCCTCCTCCTCGCCCTCCTCCCACCTTCTCTCTCCTAGCTCCGGACCCAAAATGTTTCTTTGATGTTTTTTCGCGATGTTTCATTGGTTTGGTTGCCAATGTTTCATGCTCATATGATGAGATGTTTCTCGATTTCCCCTCCTTCCCCTTCGGGATCCAATGTTTCTGTTGATGGTGTCGCGATGCTTCAGTGTATCATTGCCAATGTTTCAAGCACATATGATGAGATATTTCTCTGATGTGGCGTCCTCCTTCCCCCCTCTGGATCCAATGTATATGTTGATGGTGCCGCGGTGTTTCAGTGTATCATTTGCCAATATTTCGAGCACATATGATGAGATGTTTCTCTGATGTGTTATCCTCCTCCTCCCCTCTGGATCAAATGTTTCTGTTGATGATGCCATAGTGTTTCATTGTATCATTGTCAATGTTTCGTGCACATATGATGAGATGTTTCTCTGATGTGGCGCCCTCCTTCCCCCTCCCTTTTGGGTCCAATGCTTCTCTGATGACGCCGTGGTGTTTCAATGGGTTCATTGCCGCATATGATGAGATGTTTCTCTGAAGTGCCCCCTCCTCTCTCTGTCCCTATAGGATCCAATGTTTCTCTGACGATGTCTCGGTGTTCCAGTGTGTTTGTTTGCCGATGTTTCGAGCACACATGATGAGATGTTTCTCTGATGTGGCGCCCTCGTCCCCCCTTCGGGTCAAATGTTTCTCTGGTGATGTCTCGGTGTTTCAGTGGGTTCATTGGCAATGTTTCTTGCTCGCGCTCCTCATGTTTCATTTTTGTGTTTTTGGGTGTTTTATTTTTTTCATAGAGCACGGCGAGGGTCCGGCGGGACTCCGGTGAAACTCCGGCGAGGGTCCGGCGAGGCAGGGCGGGGTGTTTGGTCGGTGAGCTGGTGGTGGAGGCCGAGCGGGAGTGGCATACGCGTGCGCGTCGCGCGGGGTGCGGCTGGGCGCCCCGGATTGATGGGCCGGGCCCAGTAGCGTCGAGCGTTCGACGATTGAACGTTCGAGCGCTGGTCGCTCCCAATATTTTAAAAATCATAGCGTTGATTTCTCCTATCCGCACAAACGACAATACCACATTCGCATCCCGGGCACCTCGCCCGCATTCAGCCGCACCCTAACCCACCGAGAAAATCGACGCCGGCCCCACACCCCGGCGAAAATCGACGCCGCCCCCACACCCCGGCTAGCCACCTCTCCCCGTCGCAGTGCCCTAGCCAATCAACCTTCCTGGCCGCGCCGCCGGCCGGCCCTCCACCTCCCCGCGCTGATCTGCGTCCTCACGGGCGCGGCGGCATGGCGGCCCCTGGCCGCGCGCGGTTCCCCATCCAATGGCGGATGGACGGTGCAGCTCGCCATGCGCACTGCAGGAGACGTCGGCTACATCGTGCGAGGCGCGACGCGGTCCAGGTGCCGTCCGCCTTCCACCATGTTTCCCCGGTGCAGAGTCGCGGCTGGACCCGCTCGACGGCGCTTCCCGACGGCGGCGCAGCCTGTCTTGCTCGGATGGCGGCTCCGGCGACGGACCTGCTCGCCTCTCAGATCCGGCGGCACCACCAGCGACGGCAACCTACGCCCTCACGTTCCCGATCCGGCGGCCCCTGCACCCCAATGGCCACGGTGAGTCCTCCCATCAACAATCTGCACCCCGACGGCAGCGGCGAGTCCTCCCATGTAAGGGATTGTTGGTCCGTCTTTGCTTATACTTACTAGTATAATGCCCGTGCTAACGCTACGGTTTTTTGTAGGGATGCTATAAAAAACAACCAATATGTTTATTTAGAGTTTAATGTTTACACAATTGTAGTTGAGTCTATATACAACTTGGGAAACAATATTGCATATAAGAAGATAAATTTACATTCTCTCTAACTCCTTAATCAAAAGTATAATGCCCGTGTTAACGCCACGGCTTTATCTTTAAAACACTTTTGCATAAGGCATAGTAAAAAAATTTCTCATATTAACCATGTATAAGTTACATTGTACCTAAGTCCTTAATCATGGTGTGCTGTGACATCCACCTCATGCCACGCCAAGGTCGTCGCCAAACCACACCAACCTCCCTTCAAGGATCCACGCCCGCTGCCTATGTGCAAGGTCGCGCAACGGCCACCTTCGTCGAGCTCGTCCTCGTCACACCACCCTCAAGCGCAACGTCGCGCGTCCTGCTCTGGCTCGCCGTCAATGTGCTATGGCGAAATACAAAACAAGCTAAAAAATATTAGAAAAAAATAAAGCAAACAATCCTCAATGGAATGCAAAATCACATGACCATTATTTGCATATAGTCAACTTCAGCACATAACTCATTAACAGCTCATTTTGCATGAAAGAAAGGGCATATTGCTCATTAGCACAAAGTCAAAATCAATTACTGAAATCATATCGATCCCCTTACCCCATAAGTTTGGATTGATATATGCAGCCTGCATGCACTTCTAGCCTTCTGACAATTTACAGAAACAATTCACTCGCAAGTAGAGCTAGCATTGATTTATGGACACAATAACACAGAAGTACAGAACACATGCATATTGTAATATAAGACCGACAAGGGGCCAAGAGAAAAAATTAGTTGTTGTCAGGCTTTCTTTCAAGACCCAATCTTTCGATGTACAACAAACTGCTGAGATATGTATGTTTCACTCAGATGTGTGAAATATTCATATTCATTAGATTAAAGAGCAGCAAAAAAAGTCTGATCTGTTATAATATCATCACATTAAAATTGTCCATAATATTCATTAGTTGTCCATCATATTCATTAGTTGTTTTCAGGGTTTGCTATGGAATCAATCCTGGAGGCTTTTTTGAGCAATGGAATTGCATTTGGTCATGAACACCCTGATCTGTTATAATATCCTCACATTAAAATTGTCCATAATATTAGCAAACTTTGGATATGCATTATCTTATATAATGTATATTAAAGGTTCGAAACTTTTGTTGGAAAAGTCTGTACCAATTCAGCATAATGGTTTGATCAAGAATTTGAAAGCGTACAGACATACAATCGATGACACCCGAGTCGATCGATTCCATGTGAGCCAAGACGTTGGAAAGAAAGGGACGGTTAGAGGCGAGACTGTTAGGCAAGAGCGTGGGGGTTGGAGTCCTACCCAATTGCGATGCGATGACGCTTGAATTGATCGGTGGTGCTAGTCCTCCAAAGGCATACATGCCGTAAAGGATCCAACAATGGCAACCTCGATTAGCAATGAACCTAATCACGAGCACATACGCCGATAATTGAAGAGTTATAGCTGCACCAGCTGGTGTCTGCCCAAGGGAGCTTGTCAATATAAGATTCTGGATATAGGCCCGTCATACCAATCAAGCAAATTGCTAGACCCATAAAATCAGCACTAAGAACCAATATTTACTCTCTGAACATGGCAGAGGAAATGACATAGCTGGTGAAGGGCATGATGTCAAAAATGCTCGCTCCCAGCCTCGATATTTTACATGACTTGATACCGCATTAAGCATGTGTGAATGTTCATTACGTAACTCATTTCGATAATGATAACTCAATAGACTTACAATGAAACCAGATCAATCTTCTTTCTCTTGACTCAGATTTTCAATAATCACAGCAACATGAGGGAGTTTATTACTATTGCTAGTTTACTATATTGAAAAAAACGGCCGTGGCAGGAGTCTAGATGGAGCGAGGTGCTCATGCCCTCGTGGAGGTGAGGCGAAGAAGCGTGGTCTTGAGCATATTGTAAATTAGATGGCTGGGGTGAGACAATTTTATTATGCCTTTTAATATAAGTGTTTCCCGGATTATATATACATAGTTGTACAATTGTGTGAAACTTGAACTATGAAAAAAATATCATCATTTTGTTGTTTCCATGTACACCTCGAAATAAAGCCGTAGCGTTAGCACGGGTCCTAAGTTTTAGGCTAAACGAAATGACAAAAACAAAATAAAAATGAAAAAGAATAAGTCTTATAGATCATCTTTTTTTTTCTCCATTTCCTAACAAATTGCATTCTTCTCCTCAGCATGGAATTGAAGTTCCAAGAAAAAATATTAACACACAACAAAAAAGAATTAAGCCCTCCCTATCCTTGCTTTGAAGGTGTTAAAATCATATTATTAAGCAATATTAACTGCATAGTCAGATGCTAGCTCATCAATACCATTTTTCTTTTCTATTCTATACTCCAAAAGAGCAAAAACCGTTGTACTACAGTAAAATAAACAAGAGCAGATTATGTAGAGAATTATAAAATCATGAATAAAAAAATAAGATTAAATCCACTACCAAACTTGATCAAACAAGGCACTATTCAGAACAGTACGCCAATATCAAAGGATTCATAAACCAAATGAATTAACAAGATCTCATTGGATGATATCTTGGGGACAGGAGAAGAGTAATAAGTAGGCTCCAAATTCAGGACAACATCTCCTGTAACTATTGTTTTCTATCGTTCAAATTCAGCACAACATCTCCTATAACTGACCTCCTCTAAGATCACCAAAGTAACTACAACTCTATTTTTAGCATCCACTACTTTGAATAGTTGTCCTAACCAAGCAATCTCAAACTTGAACGCTATCCGATTGTCTTGAACTGAATGCCAAATTTTGCCATTTATGAACATAATTGTCCAACTATTAAAAAAACTGATCCTTTATATTGAATGCCACAAGACTGCGACAATCATGCATTCCACTTTCAGTAGAGATCGCTCTACCTTGCGGCATAATTTACAAACCTAAAATAGATTACAAGTGCTAATTGATCATAGAATTGCTACTTTCAGACATCGCCAATTGATCGCTTTCCTAAATGGAGAGACCATAAGATTTTGATTATCAAGAAAAAAGGGTAGGCAACTGCATGTCATACCTGATCCAACCATACTGTTTCATTTGCATGTGATTTGGCCCCTCACCTTACATGCTGGTCATGCCACTTGCTCAACCTTACATGCTGGTCATGCCGCTTGCTCATGGTGTCAACTTTCGCTGGAGCTCAATAGCCTAAAAGAAAATAGAAGAAATATATATGAGCCGATAGTATTAGAACATGCACAGGTGGAAAGAAACCGATGTATATATTCAGGCATCCCATTTTTGTTTCATTCAGGCCATAAATAGAAGAAGAAACAAAACAATGCCAAAGGAGGAAGGACGGAAGGAGCACAGAGGAGGAAGATGACCGGGAGAAAAGAACAGGAGAGCAGTAGTTTGCAGAGGGGAGAAGTACATGGGATCTTGCCTTGGCACACGGAGGGAGGAAGAGTTCACAGCAGCCGGGCGGGGAGGAACTGCACCTCGACGTCAGGGATGATGTCCGGCAGGAGAACGAACAGATCGATGCGCAACAGCATCCGAAGCCACATCCTTCTACTCTAATCCCCCGAATCGCCAAACCAGCACAGGAATCAATCAAACGATACGGGGAATGAGTCGGGGAGGAAACTCACCGCTGCCGTTCTTCGGTTCCTAAGCGAGAACCGCGCCTCCCTGCCCTGTCTGTTTATTGGACGCCATGGCCGCCGCCGTGCGCCGCCGCTGTACACGAGGAGCGAATCCGCAGCCCCGGCGCAAGGAAGGAAGAAAAAAAATCCGTAAAGAAGCAATCCATGAGAAGGGGAGGAGGACATCGAACCGTGGCGGCACGCTGTCGGCGATCGATGCCAATGGACACCTCACCGCCTGTGCCACCTCCTCGCTCGCGCGGCGCACGCGATCGCCGGCGGCCTGCCGCGGGGCATCGCTGCTGCCTCTGGCACGGCGGGATACGATCCGGTCGAGCCCCTCGGCGTCCACGGCGAGATACGTGGGCGTGCGTGGGCGGCGGACGTATGTGTGCGGAGAGGGCCGCGGAGATCTTGGCGGACGTAGATGTGGGGAGAGGGAGGCAGACTTCGTGGCGGCTGACTCGAAAAATTCAAAATTCCAATCAACGCTGATTTCCTTCCTGTTTCCACGCGCGGGGTGAGGGTGTGGTTAGTCTAGCTCTGCCATGTGGGGTAGGTGTAAGGGACAGGCTTCTTACACCTTTACAAGATTTCAATTATAGTATAGATATCAATATCTCTAACTCGATCACTCCATTGTGCTATATTTTTTCCAGTAAGTAGATGATGCTATTCCGGTAAATGTATTATCATAACTTCATCACAATTGTGGTAAATGAATTATCGTAAGTAACTACTGCAAATTTGTTTTGTTGGATGGTTCAATATGACAATTAAGATTCAATAGTTACGATAAGTCTGACGACTTGAGGTGATAATTAATGTTCAGAATTGACGACTTGTCCCTATTGTGCTAAATTAGCTTGACACATTAATTATGATTATGAATTACCACAATTTATGCTAGAGTTCATGTTCTACTCATGTTTTCTGTAAATAAATTTTGTTCACATTCAGATTCAGGTATCTGTTAGTTCAGGCAGTGCTCATGGTTTCAGTGATCTTTTTATACTTGTTTCCTGTGTAAACTAGTCTTCCTTTGTTTCCTCTATAATCATATAGACCAATCTTGTAATCATCGCTATTATGGTAGCTCCTGTACATGCTACTTTAGTTATTATAACTTTGTTTGTAGTAAATCAAAGAGGAATTTATGATTTTTTTTCCTGAATCAGAGTCACAAATTTAGGAAGACTTGGATTTATTATGGTAATTTTGCTTGATAACTTAGTTAACATGCTACCTGAATGAGTGTAATTTATTTTGCCAGCACGAGAACTCTTTGATAGGTAACATACCTGATACTTCAGTTCTGTTCAGTGTTTGACAACATCACACTCCGGATGCTACAAATGACCTGTGGGCATACTCTCCCCTAGTTTTATCCTAACTCATGATGCCGTGTGCTCGCGCGTGCGGGTCGTGAAGCAGGGGCGCTTAGACGGGACCACGATGCGGACGACTTCCACGACGCGGATGCTGCTGCGAACCGACGCGGAGCGGGTGCCGGGAACCGCGAAGCAGAGGCGGGCGGACGGCACGCTTGCGACTTCGACGACCAGTGCCGGCAAGCTCACGACTTCGGCTACGATGGGGCTGCTGTGGACCGACGTAGGCATGGTGCAGACGGCGCCGGCACTCAAGCTCGTGCAGAGCATGCTCTGGAGGTCCAAGCAGCGCATCTAGAGGCCCTCAACCCAAACGGGGACGGGCGCGGCCTCAACAGCGCTCCGGTTGGACACGACCCATGGCGGCATCCTCGAGTCCAGCACGAGCTAGATGTTCAGCGGTGGCGGGAGCACGTGGAGTAGGAGCAGACCATGCGTGACTTCAATGACCGGGAGCAGCAGGTGCGATAGGGATGCTGGCGCGCGGAGCCCTGACAGGCGGCACGTCTCCCCTTCCCCGGACCAGCGTCATGGTCACCGCGGATGCCCTGGCTCTCCTCCCGTCGTCCACACCGTCGTCAAGGACTCCGGCATCAGCGGTGGATGGCCCATGCTCACCAAGACCAACTATGTTGAGTGGTCTATGGTGATGAAGGTGAAGATGCAGGCGCGGTATATATGGGAGGCGGTCAAGTACGGCGACGCCGACTACAGCGACGACCGACGGGCGCTGGGGGCCATCCTTGCCTCTGTTCCACTGGAGATGAAGGCCTCCATCATGGACAAGCGCACCGCCAAGGATGCCTGGGACTCTATCGCCGCAGGACACATCGGCAGCGCCGAGCCACGCTGCAGCAACTGCACAAGGAGTGGGAGAACCTGACTTTCAAGCCGGGTGAGGATGTCGACGACTTCGCTCTCTGCCTCACCACCATGATGCAGCAGCTAGCGCGGTACGGTGATGATAGCATCGATGAAGAGCGAGCCATCGAGAAGTTCCTCCGCGTTGTCCACAAGAAGTACCTGCAGGTCGGCATCATGATCGAGACCTTGATGGAGTACGAGGAGTTCACGATCGAGGACGTGGTTGGGCACCTCAAGACGATCGACCTTCGAGCACCCTCAGAGCCGGCCACCTCTGGTGGTAAGCTTCTCTTCACCGAGGAGCAGTGGCTCGCTCGCCACCGAGAGTGGAAGAAGGGGGAGGCTTCTTCGGGTTCGTTGAGTGGCGGTCGCAAGCGCTGGCCGTGCAAGAAGGACAAGGCTCCCCAATGGCGTGGTGGCGCTCCTGGCGGCGCTCCTAGTTGTGCCGACGGTGAGCGCAAGGTGGCCTGCGATGACATCTGCAAAAACTGTGGGAGGACTGGCCATTGGGCCAAGGACTGCCGGCAACTGAGGCGTGGTGGTCAGTCACACGTCATGCAGGCGCAGGAGGGTGACGACGTGGCTCTGTTCTTTGCTCATGGGAGCATCGAGCTCCACTCCCCTTCCGCGCCGGCCACCACCGCGCTCCTCTACCTCGACGAGCTGTGGGCTCGCGCCTTCCTCGGTAACGGCTCCAGCAACGACAAGATTGACGGCTGGTACCTCGACACCGGCGCCACCCACCACATGACCGGGTGGCAGAAGTTCTTCTCCGAGCTCGACTCCAACGTGTGAGGCTCCGTCAAGTTTAGGGATGCCTCCGCCGTGGAGATCAAGGGCGTCGTCTCCATCATCTTCACCGCCAAGACCGGCGAGCACCGGCAGCTGAGCGATGTCTACTACATCCCCGCACTGAGGAACTCCATCATCAGCTTGGGATAGCTGGATGAGAACGGCTCGTGCGTGTTGATCGATGAAGGGATCCTGCACATTTGGGATCACCACCGCTGCCTTCATGCCAAGGTAAACAGGGGGAGCAACCGCCTTTATGTACTTCACGTACCAGTGGCGCAGCCCCTTTGTCCTGTAGCTCGTCGCAACGACGACGCCTGGCGGTGGCACAAGCGCTTTGGGCACCTCAACTTCGAGGCCCTGAAGTAGCTCGGCAACAAGGAGATGGCGCAGGGCATGTCATGCGTCAACCATGTGGAGTAATTCTATGACACCTATGTCCTCATGAAGTAGCGGCGGCTCCCCTTCCCCCACAAGGTGAGCTTCCCCGCTAAGGAGAAGCTGGAGCTCGTGCACGGCGACCTCTGCGGCCTCGTGAGCCCGGCTACACCTGGAGGCCGGTGCTACTTTCTCCTCCTCGTCGATGACGTGTCCTACTACATGTGGGCTATCCTGCTCGACACCAAGGGGGCAGCCGCGGACACCATCAAGTGCCACCAAGCTGCTGCAGAGAAGGAGTGCGGCCGTAAGCTTCGGGTGCTATGCACGGACAACGGCGGCGAGTTCACGACGGCTGAGTTCACGGTGTACTACGCCGACAAGGGGATTCAGTGCCTCTTCTCCGTCCTGTACACACTGCAACAGAATGACATCGTCGAGCACCGCAACCAGACGATGGTGGCCAACACCCAGGCCCTCCTTAAGTAGAGAGGGATGCCGACAATCTACTGGGGAGAGGCAGTGATGACTACCGTCCACCTCCTCAACCGCTCGCCCACCAAGGCGCCTGATGACATGACGTCGTACGAGGCCTGGCACGGGCGCAAGCTGGTGGTGAGCCACCTCCGCGTCTTCAGCTATATGGCATTCACCAAGGAGCTTGGCCACATTGGCAACCTCGATGACCGGAGCTCACCACAAGTCTTCATTAGCTACGCGGAGGGCGTCAAGGCCTACCGCATCCTCAACCTTGCGACACAGCGTGTCCGCGCATCTCTCTGGACGTCGTGTTCGACAAAGGCGAGGCTGGACCTGGGACAAGGCGGTGGACGACTGCTCAACTTTGACTCTCAAAGACTTCATCATTGAGTACGTTCACTTCGAGGGAGCGGGGGGAGCTAGAAGCTCTTCTTCACCGAGCTCAACCTCTCCAGCACTCGGCTCGCCATCAGATCTGGCAAGTCCACTGCCTCTACCACCAGTGAGTCCACCACCACCTCCAGCGCTGGACGCACCCACTCTCCTACACTGGCTCCCCACTCTCCTGCACCGGTGTCGACACCTCCAGGATCGGCATCGGCAGCCTCGTCCCATCAGCGCATGGTGGAGCTCGCCACTCCGCTGTCCAACGACGAGGACCGCGTTGATGCCTACCACGATGGTGAGCCTCTTCGCTATCGCATAGTGGAGAACATCCTCAGTGATCAGCCTGTCCCAGGGATGGTGGTGCATGACTTCAACCCCGAGCTACACTTGTCGCACGAGGATGGTGAGCCACATTCCTTCGCTGAGGCGGAGGGAGACGCGGCATGGCGCGCCATGATGCAGCAGGAGATGGACGCCGTCGAGCGAAACCGGACATGGGAGCTGTGTTGGCGGTCACTATGGACCAAATATACACCGCCAATTTAGACTAAAAAGAGAAAAAACAAACATATTAAAGCACACATGCCTTTACTACTGATGAAGTTCCACTTGTACCCTAGTGTTTATGTTTTAACAGGATTTATGGTGCAACAAGTAGAAAGATGCAACACTATGGAGAAAGCGCAAAAGCCAAAAGATGAATTCAGAAAGGCGCAAACCAAAATAAAATATAAGTCCACCTTCGGAGCAGAACTGGGCCTAATCGTAACCACAGACAGACACTAGGCCCAGAGAGCAGCCCACCACCAGAAGGCGGTGGCCAGGCGCACGAGCCCGGGGTGCGGGCGCACCCGGGTGCGGCCGCACCCCTGGTGGGGCCTGCCGGGCCCAATCTTTCGGAGGCGGTACTCTAGGCGGTATCCCATAGGCGGTTTCACCTCCTTCCAAACCTGGAGACGCCGAACCGTCCTAGTTCCAATATAAAAGAGAGGGAGCTCCCCCATTTCCAATACACACATCATTTTGGAGTCATATACCTCACACCTCTCACTTGTATCTTTAGAGTAGTTTTAGTTGTTTAAGAGCAAGGCAGGAGCTATCAAGGAGAGCTTGTCTCCTTGGAAGAAAGGATCTTCTTGGTATGAATAACACTTGGTCTTCTTCCATGAGCAAGTTCTTATCATATTTATATGATCATGCATATGAACTAGAGTATAGTTATGATCTTGTTATGAGCATAGTATATGATCTAGTCTATAGTTTATATATCATGTTCTTGACTTGTTCATCCATGTTCTTCATCGTTCATCGAATTAGTATGAATAGAGGAAGAACTAGGGATGAGATGATGGTTCGTTGTGCTGTGGTGGTTGCTCTTAACCTAGCCTATCAATCCAAAGGGTTGGGGCCCGCGGGGGTTAAGAGTTGTTTCCAAGTACATGAACATGGTGTTCAGGTATACGGGAATCAGCGGATATGCGAATGTCCTTCGAGCAAAGGGGTAGGTAGGTAGGTGGTGATAGCTTGTCCATCCCTAGTAATCCCCCACGATCGGGTATTTCAGTAGGAGTTCTGTAAAGTCTCTATCGGCTGGGGATTCCAGCTGCGGGGATCTCCCTATCATCTCAGACTTAGTTCTAACTCTAATCATGCTAGTTAGATGTCCTACTAACAGTTCTTTGCATAGTTATATATGACCCATGCCTGCTTTGCTTAGTTATATTCCTTCATTCTTTATTTCTCTTTTATCCTTGAGGTTGACCCGATGTGTGTCCACTATCTTAAATATCATGCCTTATTCCTGTTTATTCTATGTCTACCATGCATTCAATAAGTAATCATGTTTACACCATGCTTGATGCATTTTGCCCTTCCACGGGAAATTATAAATACGACACCCTTGAATACTCACGGGTTGAAATATTACAATGATAGTTTTGTGCGCTTGCAGAGTACTTTTTATTTCATACTATCGATTGGCGTACCTAAGTACCGTTAATTAAGATTGTAATTCTTGTGCACCTCCACGGCGCCGTGCCACAGTTTTGCATATCGCAAGTAAGGATGGTTAGGAAGGCCAATCTGGCACTTCTAACTATTGTTACCAGACTGCATTACCTAGGCCGGCGCCGTTAAGGGCCAAGGGTTATCTCTCTAAAGTAATGGTGGTTAGGAATGTCAACAAGCATTTCTAACATCATTACCAATGATGGATTATTAGTCTATCTTTTGTGACGATGTTAAGAAATGCCAACAAGCATTTCTAGCGCCGTTGCTAGGAGGGCAAAAACATCATGCTGGCATAAACATCGATTGCGTGATAAGCATCGGTAGTCATAGTTTAAGCGGGCTAACTTTGCTGTTTTCTTCCTCTTTTTATTGGAATGAAAACAGGATAGTGTATGAGCGGATTTGCTCTGCTGGAGAACTTCCTTAGCGATCTAGAAGCACTCCGAAGGAAGAGAAGGGCTCGTACTGTTTCTTCTTCTGCTACGTCACCGAGAGACGAACCGGTCACTCTCACACCAGCCGCAACAACCGCTATGGCCAAGACACTCCGTGACTACTCCACTCCTGCCGTTGCCAACGTGCCCGTTGGGCCCGCTGTCAATGTTGGGAATGGCAACTTTGAGATCCGCATTGGCATCATCTCAATGGTGCAGGCAAGCCAGTTCTATGGTTTGCCAAGCGAGGATGCAAACGCTCACCTGCAACACTTCCTTGAACTGTGTGACACCATCGTCATCAAAGACGTCGCACAGGATAGCATCAGGCTCCATCTGTTTCCCTTCTCCCTCGTGGGAAAGGCGAAACAATGGTTCTACGAGAACAAGGAAGCTGTAAACTCGTGGGACAAGTGTTCCGTGGCATTCCTCGCCAAGTTCTTCCCCATGAGCAGGACCAGTGTG
>JAENPR010001066.1:0-95000 GCA_018135685.1 Themeda triandra | reverse complement strand
AAGGCACGCGTGCATGCTTTGTATTTTTCGTCTGTTACCCAGCCAGTACGATCCTGGGTACACTGGAAGGCGCTATAGTGCACTAGCATGCACCGTCGTGGGTGCCGGGGTTTTTTTTTCACTAAACTTTATTCGTAACAGGACCACTTCAATAAACCATAAATGGGCGCAAGTTAATGGATAAGCATCACAAGTACTTTCGATAATCAGAATATTTGGAGCAGTCTTATATTGCATGACAATGAAATCTTACAAAAAGGAGCACCCTTGGATCAAACAACATCTAATTCCTCTACTTCCGGTCCGTTTATCTTACAAGCAAATAGCATTGCGACAATCAAGAAACAGATCTGGGCTGCAAGTATGAAGTGCAACCGGAACTCATTGCCCCAACCAAACATGAAGAAGCATATGAGAACAAAACACCCCCATCAGAGATACAATTGCAAACGTAAAATACACGAAGTAAACTGTATACTGGGCCGATAGCCCATCTAGGACCATGCGGTGATATCACTTTTACATATGTGAAAAGAGCACCAGTTCTGGGCCACAAGTACATACGATCAGATGGTGTAGTACAATTTGTCCAAAATGGGAAAAGCTCATGTCTTTCCAACTAACTTTGTTCTTTACATTCCAGAACACCATGCGCGTCAGTATACCACACGATCACCAGCCCTTAACAGGTGTCATCAGTGGCGGATCCAGAAACGGACCACGGGGGGTGCTAAACGATACTGCAAAGCTAAAAATTGTACTAACTATGTACTAATAATAGATAAAAATATAAAAAATATTAATTATATATTAATTATATACTAATAATAGATAAAAAAACATAAAAATTGCATTAAATATGACTAATAATAGAAAAATAAGAAAACTTGGATGCTTGAGTTTGTGGCTCACGGGTAAAATTGTATACTCTAGAAGACTCTAGAAGGTGACCCTGCGAACCTAGGGCCCACCTGGTAGTGTCCAGGGGTGGCTGCCCCAGGCTTGGAGGCGGCCGCCTCCTGACCTCCACCAATCACGATGAGTCTCGTGGATTATGCCTCAACCGCCTTTGAGGATAAATAAAAATTGTCCGATTATGTCGGTTGATCCGAGGGCTGTGGTGCATCCTAGAGGGCTATATATTCAGAGCCCCTGACCCCGGGAGAAACCCTAATAATTCATTCAATTCAAGAGTTCATTCTCTCATCTGAAGAATTCAGAGAAGCCCTAGAGCCACCATCTCAATTAGAGCTCCATAGTTTAATAGCATAGCTATATAGGAATAGATCTAGAGGGAGTCAAGCCTAGCTTGGAGTCCGGATCTGTCAGAGTTCTTGGTAATTCCCCTCTACTTTATTGTAATATTCAACATTGTTCTTGCTACTATGAATAGTACTTTATTCTATTCTATTATATCAAAATTGACTTTGCTCTACTTGATTATGTTCTCAATTATATTGTTCTTAGTCTACTTTGATTATATGTTTAGCATAGTTGGATTAGAATTATGTTTATGTATAGGATCGTATAGCGCTTGCTCATTAGGCCAATGGGTGAGTGATAGATATTGTGTAGGCATGGTGCCTAGACCGTATTTATCTGCGATTGCACCCTATATCCCGGATCATGAGGTAGATCATGGGAGTGACAGTCCTGTTGAGTCCTTTGTATTCCTTCTCCCGAGTATAGGTCTAGCAGAATACCCCTATTACGTTGAAGTGATTGCTATGTTCTTGATCATCTCTGGTAATATCACTATGCATAGATATAACCTTTTCCCGCCATGATTGCTAGATGTTCTTGCACTAATCATTGTATGCTTTGACATTATAGTTAGAATAACTTAGGATTATACCCTAGATCACTAGTCCATGCTAGTGTTATAAGCTTAGAGTACTATATTGAGATGTTTATCATTATTTCATGTGGCTAAAAGCTCTCATTTATCCTTTGTCAATTACTATTCATTTCTATATTTTATGTGACACTTACCCTGTATTGAGAAGATAGATAAAGACAAGGTTAAGCTCTCCATTATCACATGTGCCAGTGCTCATTGCTCGTTATCTAGCGCATTCCCTTCCCAGTGGTAAAATATAAATAACGATACCTGGATTACTCCCGGCTAAAATGCTACATCGGTATTATTTGTGCGCTTGCGGATGTCATATTTATTTCTAGAGAAGCAGTTACATTTAGTACCAGCATTTTTGGTGCCATGTTGGGGATGACAACCTAGCACTAAGTGGCATTTGAAATGTCAACAACCCCATATACCCTCGTGGCTAGACTTTGGGCTGCTCGGTACAAGACGGCCTAGACCAGAAGACGAAGGCTTGTCCATCATCATCATGATCGGTGGGCCAAACGACAAGTCAGAGCCCGTGGTCCGCTACCGCCCAGGTTGGTGGGCCGTACGGGAGCTGAAGGCTGCTTGGCACACAAGGAGTCTTAGTCAGTTAGATCTTTGTGTCCTCCAATAATGCGGTGCAATGTAACCGACCATAGGAAAACCCTAGATATGTAACCTTGTCCCCCGACTATATAAGGCGGACAAGGACCTGGGTAAACCCTGGTTGTCCTGGTTGTTTGTCTTGCATTTCACATCTGGTTCGTAGGTCTTAGCGCGCCCTCACCGCAAATCTACTGCCTCAGGGCATCCCATGGTAGACTGCTGAGGAGGTTTCATCGACAGTGGCACACCAGGTAGGGGGTGCGTGATCTAATCAACAGGCGATCTAGATGGTTTTGTTCTCGGCTTCCATGGACTTCAAGACAGGCATCTCCATCACCGTCGGTTTCTTCACGTGTACCACAGGCATGGCGAGGTCTCTCATGTTCGCTGGAGCATCGCATCCGGTCCCAGCTCCGACCGCGCCTACTACTCCACCCATGACTCAGATCTCGGGTCCGTCCCTGGGATCGTCTGTACCACCCATGATGGTCGTGGAGATGGTGGCGACGCCAGCGGCGAACTGGCAGCTTCCTCGTTACCAAAGGAGGCACATTGACAACTCTGATCTGATCGACATGATCGATCGGCATGACGCAGGTCTGGTCGAGATCTTAGAGTACGCAGAGTTGGCTCCAGCGCAGCTTCATGATGAATACCTAGATTTCACCCCTGTCCATCCGTGTTGGCACAATCGCGTCAACCACCCACGACGCAGAGATCCAAATCTGCCCGTGGCCCGCGGGCAGCCACCCGTCCGGCAGGATGGCAACGCTCGGTACCGGCAAGGACATACGAACCAAGCTGGTGGCCCGCACCGACCAGATCCAAATCTGGCTCTGGCCCGAGCACCACCCGCCAACCACCGAGGAGGGCCCCTGGCTGCACGCCGAAGTGGGCCCCCATGGTGGCAGCACAACATCAACAACATCGCGTGCCCGCCCGAGCACAACAGCAACAATGCCCCATGCACAATTAGACTCGTCGCCAGCACCGACCAGATCAATCTCTGGTTGCAGCACGTGCTCCGCCTCCCATCAGGTTGGACGAGTTCATCAATGTGCACCGGCATCAGCACACGCCCAGCCTTACTGCTCGCCAGGCCCGAGCAGCCCTCAGACAGTAGCATCAGGCACAGCAGGTGCGACCTACACAGAGGCCGGCAGATCCAACTAATCCTGGTTCAAGTAGCGCACATATCTTCCCACATGGGTTGAGCAACGCAGCTGCATCCTACTCCAGGAACATGCAGATTGCTCCCCGCTCACGTGACGACCACCTCCTGGATCTAAATCCTAGTCTGGTTCTAGTTTCGAAAGATCCGAGGCCCATGGTCGGCATGGTAACCCTAAAGCAGGTCCCCTCGGGATCAAATGGCATGATGCCCGAGGACAACACCATGTTTGACCTGCTCTCCGGGCTTGATAATACACCCTCCGGTTCCTTCGACTTCATCGAGTATCTCCTCTCTGATTAAGAGAGTCCTGAGATCCGGAGTCAGGAGCACGTCGAGGAGAAGCGCCTGGCCATCCCGGATCGTCAGACCCAGTCCATCGATTTGGTTCCGGACACACCTAAATGTCCACCAGGGTTTGACGGTGCGGTGTTCGTGGTCAGTGTGGACGAGCCTCCCGTTCTGAACGAAACAGAAGAGGAAAAAGTTGCCAGGGACGCTCGCAATGCCGATCGGGCACGCCGACGCATCCTGGAAGCACAAGACACTGACTCCGCCAATGACAGCGACAACGGCAATAACGGTGGTGACGGTGCGGGTCCTCAACCGCGCCGCCTCCAGCGTAATCTCAATCGCAAGTTTAACATGGTGGGAAATCAACCCATCCATGAGACTCCCACGGCCAACATAGCTGTGGCCATGGATCGGCTCAACAACCTACCCCCGAACACACCCGGGGTCGAGGCCATTCGTGATTTTTTTATCACCGCTGAAGCACAGGTGGTAGAGCTCTGCTCTGCTGGCTCCCTCACCACATCACACCAATCACGGCGATCTCGACGCTCTCACCGTCGTCAACCTGTGTAGAGCGGCACCAACAATGAGTCCAACCACAGCGGACCACCACCCGAGCCCCTCCGATCGGCCGACGATGCTCCGCGCGATGTACCGTGCGACAATCAGCCCCAATGCGGCAATCGTCAGCATGCCAACTGACAATGGGCTAACCAACGCGCCGAGCGCATTCAAGAAGTTGAGCAGCACCGGGACTGCGATCTCCATGACCATCTTGATGAACGCTTTCACGCCTGGCGACACATGGCTGGACTAGCCCTATTTTCGGAGGAACTCAAGGCCGTCGTCTGGCCAAAGAACTTCCAGATCGGGGACGTCAAGATGTACGGTGGGCAGGACGCTCCCAAGCACTGGATCATGCTGTACGAGGTGGGCGTCAGAGCAGCTGGTGGCAAGCAATACGTCATGGCCAACTACCTCCCGGTAGTCTTGAGCAACGTCTCTACCTCCTGGCTGCTCTGCAAATGCGCCGGCAGCATTCACAGCTGGCCGCAGCTCTGGCAGATTTCATCGACAACTTCAAACCTACCTGCGTCCAGCTGAGCACCAAATACACCCTGGCGCAGGTACGGCATCACCCAAGAGAATCGCAGTGACAGTAAATCCGGTGTTTCTCCGACACATGAAATCACGTGACTGACGTCATGCTGGCGGAAGGGATAGACCTCTTCATCGCTAGACTAATCCAGCCGCGTGGCTTGGCCTTAAAATGGAGTTGCTTCTCGAGCGACCAAGAACCATGGAAGAGCTCCTCTCCATAGCCCACAGATTCGCCCACCTCGACGATGGCTTGAACGAGGGAGATCCTGTCCCCTCCAACCGTGGCTATCACCATGATGACGATGACGACCGTGATAGCAATCAAGACCGTCAACCAGGTCGGAAGGATGATCGCCGCGGTAACCATCGTGGCAACCGCGAACCCGACCATCGCAACGATGATCGATCCTTCAAGTGTCGTGGTTGGGATGCCTACAATGGTGGTCGGTGCAACCGCAACGATACCTTCGTCAACATGGTGAAGGTCCAGAAGAGGGTAAGTGACGAAGAGCTCAACAAGGTCCTTAGCTAGGACTGCCCCGTCATCCCGGCAAGGGACATACACTGGGCGAATGCAGAGTCCTGGCAGAGGCTCTCGAGAGGACGCTAGCAAGAAGACGCGTCCAGCCCCCAAGGCGAAGGCCAAGAAAGTCGTCTAGCAGGATGAAGCCGAGGAGGAAGAAGCTCAAGGCCTGAACCCACGACACGCCTATAAGGATCCCGTGAAGAATGTGACAGCCGTCATCTTTGGTGGCAAAGTCGGACTGGAGAACGCCGGGACAAGAAGCTGCTAGCACATGCTATCGTGGCCATCCAGGAGGCCAACGACTTCATCGTAGATGTCAAGGTGCCCGCCTAGTCTGAGCAGCCCATATCATTCAGCCGCAATGATATGTGGGCAAAAATCCCCGACGCTGGTCATTTTTCGCTGGTCCTCAACTCGGTAATAGACGGTGTTCATTTTGAGAAGGTGCTCGTCGACGGCGGTAGCGCTTTGAATATCCTGTTCTACCCAGCCTTCATGGAGCTAAGGCTGAAGCAGGAGGACCTCAAGCCATATGAGTCCCCGTTCTGGGGAATCATGCCCGGCAAGCCCTCCTACCCCCACAGGCAGATCACCTTGCCTGTCCAGTTCAGGATGAAGCAGCACATCCAAATCAACCACATCAACTTCATCGTGGCTGATTTTGAAGGCATCTACCACGCTATACTCAGCCGACCAGGGATCGCCAAGTTCATGGTGGTTCCTCATTACGGGTACCTCATGCTCAAGCTCCCCACTGAGCAGGGTATCCTGTCCTTGCGTGGCAATGTCTACACTGCTCACATGTGAGAGACCGATGCATACGCGGCCGTAGAGTTCGAGGAGTTGAAGCACACCCTGAAGCACACCAGCTTAGGGGTCGAGGAGGTGCCCCCGGCAGAACTCGAGGTGCTTGGTCGGATCTGCACGATGGCCTTCCAACAAGGTCAAGCAGCACAAGGCGATCCAGCTCGACCCAACCGACCCCTCGAAGACTATGAAAATCGGGGCTGACCTTCTTTCCAAATAGGAAGATGCGCTCGTCCAGTTCCTTTGAGAGCACATAAGCGTGTTCGTGTGGAAACCCGCCGACATGCCAGGTGTTCCTAGGGAAAAGGCGAAGCACTACCTTGACGTCTCGAAGACTGCTAAACCAATCAAGCAGAAGATGCGACGGTTCACTCGTGACCGCAAGGAAGTCATTAGGGCAAAGGTAGCCAAGCTCCTAGCAGCTGGTTTTATCAGAGAAGTGTATCACCCGAAGTGATTAGCCAATCCGGTACTTGTACTCAAAAAGAATAATGAATGGAGGATGTGCGTTGATTACACTGATCTCAACAAACACTGCCCTAAATAGGATTTCAATCTCCCTCGAATCGATTAAGTCATAGACTCTACTGCAGGTTGCGAGCTGCTGTCTTTCCTAGATTGCTACTCGGGCTATCACCAAATAGCCCTAAAAAAGGAGGATCAAGAGAAGACTGCTTTCATCACCCCCTTCGGCACTTTCTGCTACAGTACCATGTCGTTTGGCCTTAAGAATGCCGGAGCTACCTACCAGCGGGCCATCCAGGCCTGCCTCGAGTGAGAGATCGTTGACGACCTCGTTGAGGCATACATAGATGATGTGGTGGTGAAAACCGGGGAATCCATCACGTTGGTGGCGAATCTCGAGTGGACCTTCACGACCCTCAACAAGTTCCAGTGGAAGCTGAACGCCAAAAGTGTATCTTTGGCATTCCTTCCAGGATATTGCTAGGCAAAGTTGTCAGTCAAGATGGCATACGCCCGAATACCGAGAAGGTACAAATCATGCTGGATCTGCAACCACCACGAAATGTCAAGGATATCCAGAAACTCACCGGGTGCATGGCGGCCCTGAGCCGCTACATCTCCCGTATGGGTGAGAAAGGGCTTCCCTTCTTTAAGCTCCTTAAAGCTAAGGAAAAGTTTGAGTGGATGGAGGAGGCCGATAAGGCTTTCAAATAGCTCAAGGAGTACCTCGCAACCCCTCCAGTACTCACGGTCCCATGGGATGGCGAAGAGCTTCTCCTCTACATCACCGCCACAACCAATGTGGTCAGTACTATGATGGTAGTCGAGTGCGAGGAACCCGGGCATGTTTATAGTGTACAGCGCCCAGTCTATTACATCAGCAAGGTTCTCAATGAAACCAAGCAGCGCTACAACCACGTCCAGAAGCTGCTCTACGCGCTCCTGATCACCAAATGCAAGCTCCTTCACTACTTTCAGACCTACAAAATCACTGTGGTCACGAAAGCCGCGCTTGGTGATATACTTCACAACAGAGACGCCAGTGGCCATATTTTTAAATACGCATTAGAACTCTCCGAGTTCACGCTGAACTTTCACAGTCGTAATACTGTGAAGTCCCAGGCCCTGGTTGATTTCATTGTGGAGTGGTCGGACCTCAACCTCCCTCTGGCCGACACCTCTGCCGACCACTGGTGGATGTACTTTGATGGTTCCCCGAACATAGGTGGGGCCGGAGCAGGGGTCTACTTCATATCCCTGTCTAAAGACACGCTCCGCTATGTCTTACGCATCCACTTCAAGGCATCCAACAATGTGGTCGAGTACGAAGCCGCCTTGCATGGCCTCCGCATTGCAGTTGAGCTTGGTATAAAAAGGCTCCTGGTCTACGGAGATTCGGCTCTGGTCATTCGCCAAGTCAACAAAGACTGGGACGTCATCAACAAAAAGATGGATGCCTACGTGGCTGAGATTCGTAAGTTGGAGAATAAATTTTACGGGTTGGAGTTTACTCACATTCCCCATGCTGAGAACACAGGTGCCGACGAGTTGTCCAAGCTTGGGTCAACTCAAGCCGAGGTACCACCAGGTGTTTTCATTGAAGATTTGATTAAGCCTTCGATCCCTGATCAGGCTTACGAGCCACCCGCACCTAGCTCCGCTACCGACCAGCTCGTAGCAGCGCTCAGTGGCATGGCTAAGGAGGTGGAAGATAGCTACCCCGGCGAGCAGGGGTCTGACATTGATAGTGAGCAGCCACTGGCTGACGAACTAGCCAAGCTAGCGGTGCCTCCCCAGCTAGACTGGAGAGAGCCCTTTGTCAGGTACCTGAATGACCACCTTGTTCTAGAGGATAAAATTGAAGCCCAGTAGTTGATCCGCAGAGCCCATACCTACCTTATGGTTAATGGCAAGCTGATGCGTAAGGGTCCAAGGTCCTTGATTTACTAGACGTGTATTACCCAACAAGAGGATTTGCAGCTTCTGAAAAATATTCACGCCGGCACTTGTGGTGACCATGCAGCATCCCGAACACTGGTCGGCAAAGCCTACCGAGCAAGTTTCTACTGGCCGACGGCCGTTACTGACACGGAGGAGTATGTGCGCCAGTGCAAAAATTGTCAAATGTTCGCCAAGCAAATTCATGTCCCCGCACATGAACTTCAAACCATCCCGGTTGCTTGGCCATTCTCATGCTGGGGACTCGACATGATTGGTCCCTTCAAGAGGGCTCCTGGTGGTCACACATGCGTATTTGTGCTCATCGACAAATTCTCCACGTGGATTGAGTACAAAGCCGTCAAAAAAGCCTCTTCTAAGAAAGCAATGCAGTTCCTCGATAATGCCATCCACCGGACCAATTTAGGCTCCCAGTTCACCAATAACGAATTTTTTGACTTTTGCGATGATAATAGCATCAAAGTCAAATACGTGTCCATCGCTAACCCCCGAGCTAATGGACAGGTGGAGCGAGCCAACGGTATGATCCTTGATGCCTTGCGCAAACGGGTATACCGAGATGACAGGGATCTCAAACCTAGTCAGTGGCTCAAGGAATTGCCGGTCGTGGTCTGGGGACTTCGTACCAGCCCAGTCGTAACACTGGAGTTTCCCCGTACTTCATGGTGTTCAGATCTGAGGCTGTCCTAGCAGCCGAGGTTGCTCACCTTTCACCATGTGTCCAGCACTATGATGAAGAATCCTCCAATGAAGCTAGAGAAGTTGATATCATCGCAAAAGAAGAGATAGCACTCGAGTCCTGTGCTCGGACAGCTAAGTATCTAGCTTCACTGCGTCATTACTATAACCACAATGTTAAAGGGAGGTTATTCATGGTCAGCGACATGGTTGTATGAAGAATCCAAAACACAGATGGTCTGCACAATTTGGCATCCAGATGCGAAGGGCCATTTAGGATTAAGGCTGTCACACGCCCAACATCCTACTGGTTGGAGACTATGAAGGGTGTCGAGGAGCCTAGCTCATGGCACATCAACCACCTCATACGCTTCTATCCATAGAAAAAGATATGTACCCAGTTTCCTGTTATTCAAGTATTTGGTGAAGTGTTCCTTTTTGTTCTCTTTTCCCTACTGTAATCATATATCTGTGCACACATCTGTTGTACATGCGCCCTGCATAAGTCACAATTAAACTTTGCTTTTTGCCTGACGAGAACGGCTTGACAAGGCACTGTCCAGAAAACTCTTATGATGTGCTACAGCCCCGCGCTACACGGCACTAGGAGATTTCAGCAGTCGCTCCCTAACGGTGCTAGGTACCTAGTGATCCTGGCAGTCCTACGCTGTTCACTTTTGCATCCCTAGTTACCCGACAGGGTTAGCTTGCTTCGAGGGTGGGGGTAAAACTTAATTGGTGACATATATTTTGAAAACAAACTATGCATGAAAATGCATCTAAGAAATGGCAACATGTTTATCGCCTGCTTAAACATGCCTACTCTGTCTGCATCAAAAGGCTAAAGTTTTCGAGCACCCCATGCTCGGCACAACTTACGAAATTGTTTTATATACATATAAACATGTTTCTAGCCTACTGACTACCACCACCTGCTGCAGGATCTTCTATCAGCGTCATGTCATCAACAAGGATGGCGGCAGTCGGGCTAGATGATGCCCGGAGATCTTCGGCCTTAGCATCGGACACCTCTATAGGAATGCCACGCTCAATGGCCGCCAGCTCCACCTCCCGGTAGTTGGCCCGGACCACGGCAAGCACGGTGGCAGCCACAAAGCGCCCAGCGCTTGCAACAACCTCCTGCAGCGCCGGCCATGGCCTCCGGCACTGGTCGGGAACCATCATCTCCTCTCCCACAGGATCTATGGGGTGTGCCTCTCCAGGGAAGACAGCCCTCAGCACCAGTCTGATGTGGTCGGTCATCGCCTTGATCTTCCCTTGGAGCAAAGCATTGGCGTTCTCCAGCACTTGGAACTGGGCCATGTGGCGGTTCCTTATATCTGCATGCAAGTCCATGGTGGTTAGCATACACTGGTCTGCCCAGTATGCCGCAGACAACCTACCGAATTCCGAACTTCACTTACCGGTCAGCTGAGCAATTTGCTCCCACTCCGCCTATGCCTGCTCCTCAGCGGCATCCTTCTGGCTCACAAAATTGGTGATCTCCTCCGCCATCGCCTCATTCTGGCGGCCTAGCTCTGCACAGAGATCACATGAGTACTCACCGAGCATTAACATACCTGTTGTGCTCACGAGTACTTACCTGTTTTCTCGGCCTCTAGCGCTTCTACTTGTAGGCGCAGAGCGGCAAAGTCTTCCTCGTAGTCGGCCTCTCGCTCACAGTGGACCTTGAGCTGGTCCTCCATCTGCCAGTTGGCGACGCGGAGGGTGTTGCATTCCTCCTAGGTAGAAGCGCAGAGACTGAACACGCCATACTTGGGTCAGCCTAGCCAGTAAAAACACACAGAGGATATTTCAAAAATCAATTTATTGATTTACCTTGATCCGGTCCCGAAGCATGTCAATGGCATCCTCGATGCTGGCATCCACGTCGTCGTCTGGGATCTCCTGGTATGTCAGGAAGCCACCTTTCCCCAATCTGCGCGTCATGAAAACACGCTGGGCTAGGATGTCGGTGCGTGGCATCCTGGGCCCCCTAGGCACTTCCTCCACCACCTCAGGTGGCTATTGACATTTCTTAACGCAATCACCAAAAGATAGGTAAGAAACCTATTCCCGGTAACACCGCCAGAAATGCTTGTTGGCGTTTCTTAGCGTCATCACTAAAGATAGACTAAGAGTCCATCCTTAGCAATAACACCAGAAATGCCTTGTTGACATCCTTAACCACCATTACATCAGAAAGGTAACCTTTGGCCCTTAATGGCACCGGCCTAGGTAATGCAGTCTGGTAATGGCAGCTAGAAGAGCCGGATTGGCCTTCCTAACCGTCATTACTTATGATATGCAAAACTACAGCATGGCGCCTTGGGGTGCAACAAGGATTACAATTCTTAAGTAACGGTACTTAGGTACGCCAATCATGATAGCTCAATATGAATAAATCTGCAAGCGCACAGAAATATCATTGCAGCATTTCAACCCGTGAGTATTCAAGGGTGTCGTATTTATAATTTCCCATAGGAGGGCCAGACGAATGCATCTAGCTTTGGTATAAACATGATCATTTATCGAGTGCATAGGTAGACGTAGCATAGGCAGGGGTAAATCATACTTTAAAGATAGTGGACACACATCTGAGCCAACCTCAAGGATAAAAGAGAAATAAAGAATAAAAGAATATATCTAACTGAGCAGGCATTGGTCATATATAGCTATGCAAAGAACTATTAGTAAACATCTAACTAGCATGACTAGTATCAGGACTAAGTCTGGGATGATAGGGAGATCCCCGCAGCTGGTCTGCCAGCCGATAGAGACTTTACGAACTCCTACTCAATACCCGAACGTGGGGGAATGCTAGGGATGGACACGGCTGTCACCACCTGCCCATCTACCCCACTACCCGTGGGGCACCGACATATCCGCCGATCTCCGCATACCCCGGGCACCATGCCCGTGTAATTGGAAACAACTCCTAACCCCGATGGACCCCCACCCCTACGGAGTGACAGGCTAGGTTAAGAGCAACTGAGAAGGCATGATGAACCGTCACCTCATCCCTAGTTCTTCCTCTATTCATACTAATTCGATGTACGATGAAGAACAATGATGAACATGTCAAGAACATAACACATAAACTATATGCTAGTTCATATATCATGATCATAACATGAACAAGACTATACTCTAGTTCATATGCATTGCTACATAAATAAGATAAGAACTTGAACTTAGAAGAGACCTGCATTGTATTCATACTGAGGTGTTCTTCTTCTTCCAAGGAGACAAGCTCTCCTTGCTAGCTCTTGCCTTGCTCTACTACTACAACTAATCTAAAGAGTACAAGTGAGGAATGTGAGGTGAGTGGCTCCAAATGATGGTGTGTGTGTTGGAGGAGAGCTCTCCCTCTCTTTTATAGCCTGAGTGGAGGGGGTTCTATGTAACAAGGGCCATCCTCACATGGAAAGACCCAAACCAACCTCCAAAGGGCGGTTTCCACCTTCCATCTGTGTTGATCGTAGGTGGGACCATCCTTGGGGAACCGCCGTACAACCGCCAGAAGAAGACTGGGCCTGAAAGGCCTCACCGGGGGTGCGGCCGCACCCGGGTGTGGCCACACCCTTGGTGGGCCCATCTGGCTTCCACCTCTTGGGAGCACGTGGGCCTCGTCGATGGCATCGTTTTGACGGGTGATTCAGCCCAATCGGAGTTCGGATGAGTGAGTTATGGCCAAATTACTCAAGCCTACTCGTGCAGTCCTAAATTGGACTTGAACTTATGTATCTTTTTATTGGGAGCTCCAAATATGGCAAACAATATATATATTTTGATTAGCACGATGTGCTCTCCGCAATGATGTAGTCCATTTTATCTTTTGAGATACTTTTATGTTGTGGAAACCTAGATATTCCTGCAACACAATGGAAAACACCAAAACTCATGGAACTTGTTAGATAAATAATATTCTCCTATGATGTTCCATGGATTTATATAGTTATTGGCGGTATAAAAAGTGAGTTAAGGACTGCCAACAACTCCCCCACACTTAGTCCTTTGCTCGTCCTCGAGTAAAGTTTTAGGACTAAGATGGGTCATCTCCTGATTTTAAGATCTGGATACAAATTATTCCAAGCTTTACCTGAACTTGTGAACTTCCAAGTGTCTGCCAAGTTATCTTGGGTACTTGAAAAATGGAATAGCCTGGATTCAAATCTTATTACTCGTATCCCCGCTCGAAACTTGGGTTTTTTGTAAAGTTTTGAAAACAAAAAATAGCACTTGTTCCTTGAATGATTCTCCCAAGACACTCATTCCTCACCAAGGCATTTGTAGGGATTTCCTTCACTTGATCATCCTACCTCTAAAAAGGTTTATCGGAGCTTTAGGTAGGGATGAAAAAACTAAGGCACACTTACCTTGCATGTGTTGTCAAGTCAAACCCTGGACCGCCCCGGAGGGAAGCGTCATACTCTTAGATCAGAAATGTGCAAGTGTGTGGAGAGAATATGGTGGATATAAATGTGTCTAACCTAATTTTACTATGCTCTTGAAAACACATCTCCCTCTTTATTAGGACTTAAGAAAAATTTCTTTGAGGGCATGGGCTATCCTTATTCTCTCTTTTCTCTTTTTTTTTTCTTCTTCCACCTTTTCTTTTTTCTTTCTCTTTTTTTGTATCTATATTTTTTTCTTCGTCATCATTTTTTTCTCCACTTTCTTTTTATTTATTTCTTCTCCACCTTATGAATGATAGCCTCATGCCTCTATTTGCAACAAAAGCTTTAAGGGAGATGTGAACAAGGATTTAGAGCATTTGTTTGGATGAAACCTAACAAGCATGTTTTTGGTTCACTCCTAGTGTAGGAGTAGAACATTTTTGGATGGATCAAAGAGGAAAGCATATTTTGTGCCTACTCCTAGGGTAGGAGTAGTGCAATTATTTGGTGGATGGATGAATGAATGATGTGCATAACTCTTAGTGTAAGAGTTGGCAATTTTAATTGTGGGTGCGTGAATTCTGATCTTGGGAGCATGAAACTCTCTCAACAGGGGTCACAGAACTTGACCAAACTCAACACAAAGTAAGAGGCATATGTGGAAGGTTTTGTCATGAAAGATCATATATGGCCTTGGTAGGTATTTGCATATCATTCAAGGATCATGCTATATTGATTTTTGTTTTGTAAAATAAATCCCAAGTTCTTTGCGAGAAATGAGCAAGCATCATGTCATCCTACTATATCTCATTCATCAATCACTTAGATAAAATGGGGTCCCTATGATAAGTGTTCACAAGTAGTAGGAATATTGGCAAGGAATAAAGAGTATGCAAACTTTAATCACAGTATGACATGGGGATGGAGCATCAAAAGTTTTGTCTTTTCAAAAAGTGTTCAATGTTAAATTTCAAAACTTTGAAAAGAGCAAGGGTAGAGTTGCACAAACCACCGTTGAAGATGAAGGGGCTAATGGAAGTTGTTCATCTCGTCCTTCTATTCGATGGGTTGCTTGATGGTTGTGCAATGTGTTGGGGAGATCTCAAGATTGTTGTAGTTATGCTTGAGAGATCTCCCCTACACTTTTTTGTACCCGCTTTTATTATAACAAAGAAAACAAAACAGGAGGGGCTACAACAGGCAAGAGTCTTATTGACTAAAAGATCAAAGAAACCAAACTTTATTAAATAGGCTTTTTTATCAAAAACTTATTCAACCAACTTTTATTGTAGCTCAAGCAAGGCTAAGACAAAAGATGCAATAAAAACATAGCCAAGATTTATCTCCAAATCAGATTATTATCATTGTTTATGAAAACAGCTCAAGGTTCATTAATCAAATTTCAACACCATGTCAAAACTTGATTAAAGAAGGCTACTTCAATCTAAGCACCATGCTTAATTTGAAAACAGCCAATGGATGTTACTCTCAAGAAGACACATCCAAACTAGAGCATATGACATAAACATGGAAGCATGAATTTGAAAGATCATAAGGAGACAAGTATGAGCGAATAGTTTGGTGAACATTTATTACCTTTTGCATACCTGAGTGTTTTTACCGGCAGCATATGTGGATTTCTTTGAAGATGCTGCATCGGTGGCGTGGTCGTACATGCTCCAACTCAGGCAAACCATCAGGCCTGATAACTAGTGTATATGGTCCTTGGCCTTATTGGTAGCAAAGTTGTAAAGGAGGAGACTCCTTCTTTTCTCTCTTTTTTTATTGCTTTTATATATATTTATATATATATTCTAGAAAAAGATAAATACCGATGACCTTGGCACGGGCTCAACATTTATAGTCTGTGGCCAGACTTTCCCTTCTTCGTTGCTCTACAGCTGCTTGAACAAACTCGGGAGAATTCTCGGGCTGCCCGAGATTTTTCCCATGTTGTTGACAGGAATAGAAGTAGCAATTTGAGCAAACGGGTTTCTATCATTTTATTGAAACTCAATTAATGTTTAACAAAAGAAGACGAGTTTCAAGTTTAGCATTTATACATTCAAACATTTCATCATTAAAGGAAAGCTTTCTAGCAAGATCTCCATTAAACTTAGCTTGCCTTAAAACAAAGTCTCTCTTGGAAGGTTGATTGAAATTCAAATTGAAATTTGAATTGAGATTAGAAGAATTACCTTGTGGGTGGTTATGATTGTTCCACCCATTATTACCTGTTGTTGATGTTGGCGAAACCCGTTGTTGATGTAGGATGCTTCGTCCTGGGTTTTGGGACAGCTGTTCCCCGAATGGCCAACATCTCCACAGACTTCACACGTCTTGTGTGAGCCTATGGCTTGGACGGTGCCTGTGGTGGGCTTGATGGCACGATCGTCCAGCCTCTTTATTAGGAGGTCTATTTTTGCGGCAAGCAATTCCGTCTCCTTCATGGAATACATGCCTCCTTGTGTTTCTCTTCCTTCTTCCTAGCTTTGGTTTGCCACCATCTTTTTGATGAGTGCAGTGGCATTTTCGATGGTGAGGGAGAGGAATGCCCCTCCCACTGTGGCATCAAGGTGCTCCTTTGAATGGCCGTCGGGCCCTCATAGAAATTCTGGAGCACAAGCCAATCTTCCATTCCATGGTGGGGACAGGCTTGGACATAGTCTTGCAGCTTCTCCCATGCTTTAGGGATGGACTCGAGTGATGTTTGTTGGAAGTTGGATGTCTCCACCCTTAGAGCACTGGTTTTGCTCATGGGAAAGAACTTGATGAGGAACGTCATGGAACATTTGTCCCACGTATTGACAGCTTCCTTGCTCTGGTAGAACCACTATTTCGCCTTCCCCACAAGGGAGAAAGGAAACAGGCGGAGCTTGGTGCTAGTTGGTGCGACGTCTTTGATGACAATGGTGTCGCACAACTCAAGGAAGTGTTGAAGATGAGCATTTGCATCCTCATTTGGCAAGCCACAGAACTGGCTTGCCTGCACCATCTTGATTAGGCCAGTACGAAGCTCGAAGTTTCCATTCCCGATATTGGCAGCGGGCCCAACGGGCATGTTGGCAACAGCAGGGGTGGAGTAGTCGCAGAGTGACTTGGCCATATGATAGTAGCGGATGATGCGAGGGTGAATAATTCGTCTGTCAGTGGAGTAGCAAAATAAGAAATGGTACAGGACCTGTTCTTCCTTAGGAGTGCTTCTGGATCATCGACGAAGATGTTCGGCAGGTCAAACCACTCATACACTATCCTGTTTTCTTTCTAATAAAAAGAGGAAGAAAACAAGTGAAGTTAGCCTGCCTAAACTATGGCTACCATTTGCTTATTCTGCAATCAATGTTTAGCCAAGCTAGATGTTTTTATTTCCTTTTCCCTCCCTGGCAACGGCGCCAGAAATGCTTGTTGACATTTCTTAACGCAATCATCAAAAGATAGGTAAGAAACCTATCCCCGGCAACGGCGCCAGAAATGCTTATTGGCATTTCTTAGCGTCATCACTAAAGATAGAATAAGAGTCCGTCCTTAGCAATAACACTAGAAATGCCTTGTTGATATCCTTAACCACCATTACATCAGAAAGGTAACCCTGGGCCCTTAATGGCGCCGGCCTAGGTAGTGCAGTTAGTAACGGCAGCTGAAGAGCTAGATTGGCCTTCCCAACTGTCATTACTTACGATATACAAAACTACAGCATGGCGCCTTGGGGTGCAACAAGGATTACAATTCTTATGTAACGGTACTTAGGTATGCCAATCATGATAGCCCAAAATGAATAAATCCGCAAGCGCACGGAACTATCATTGTAGCATTTCAACCCGTGAGTATTCAAGGGTGTTGTATTTATAATTTCTCATAGGAGGGCAGGACGAATGCATCTAGCTTTGGTATAAACATGATCACTTATTGAGTGCATAGGTAGACATAGCATAGGCAGGGGTAAATCATAGTTCAAAGATAGTGGACACACATCCGAGCCAACCTCAAGGATAAAAGAGAAATAAAGAATAAAAGAATATATCTAACGAAAGGGCATTGGTCATATATAGCTATGCAAAGAACTATTAGTAAACATCTAACTAGCATGACTAGTATCAGGACTAAGTCCGGGATGACGGGGAGATCCCCGGTGGTCCGGCCCGATAGAGACTTTACGAACTCCTACTCAATACCCGAACATGGGGGAATGCTAGGGATGGACAGAGCTGTCACCACCTGCCCACCTACCCCTCTGCCCGTGGGGCACCGACATATCCGCCGATCTCCGCATACCTCGGGCACCATGCCCGTGTAATTGGAAACAACTCCTAAACCCCATGGACACCACCCCTACGGAGTGACAGGCTAGGTTAAGAGCAACCGAGAAGGCACGACGAACCATCACCTCATCCCTAGTTCTTCCTCTATTCATACTAATTCGATGTACGATGAAGAACAATGATGAACATGTCAAGAACATAACACATAAACTATATGCTAGTTCATATATCATGATCATAACATGAACAAGACTATACTCTAGTTCATATGCATTGCTACATAAATAAGATAAGAACTTGAACTTAGAAGAGAACTGCATTGTATTCATACCGAGGTGTTCTTCTTCTTCCAAGGAGACAAACTCTCCTTGCTAGCTCTTGCCTTGATCTACTACTACAACTAATCTAAAGAGTACAAGTGAGGAATGTGAGGTGAGTGGCTCCAAATGATGGTGCGTGTGTTGGAGGAGAGCTCTCCCTCTCTTTTATAGCCTGAGTGGAGGGGGCTCTATGTAAAAAGGGCCATCCTCACATGGAAAGACCCAAACTGACCTCCAAAGGGCAGTTTCCACCTTCCATCTTTGTTGATCGTAGGTGGGACCGTCCTTGGGGAACTGCCGTACAACCGCCAGAAGAAGACTGGGCCTAAAAGGCCTCACCGGGGGTGCGGCCGCACCCAGGTGCGGCCGCACCCTTGGTGGGCCCATCTGGCCACCACCTTTTGGGACCATGTGGGCCTCGTCGATAGCTTCATTTTGACGGGTGATTCAGCCCAATCGGAGTTCGGATGAGTGAGTTATGGCCAAAATACTCAAGCCTACTCGTGCAGTCCTAAATTTGACTTGAACTTATGTATCTTTTTATTGGGAGCTCCAAATGAGGCAAACAATATATGTATTTTGATTAGCGCGACGAACTCTCTGCAATGGTGTAGTCCATTTTATCTTTTGAGATACTTTTATGTTGTGAAAACCTGGATATTCCTGCAACACAATGAAAAACACCAAAACTCGTGGAACCTGTTAGATAAATAATATTCTCCTATGATGTTCCATGGATTTATATAATTATTCGCGGTATAAAAAGTGAGTTAAGGACCGCCAACAGTGGCGCAGGAGTACTCGGCCCCGCCTGGTCGGATGTGCGGCGAGGCAGACGACTGTCGTGGCCCTCACTCACCTCAACGGCACCACCCACCTTTCTGGCGGCACATGAGGGGCCGCTGCTGGTCCGCTTGGTGTTGCCGAGCTGCCTGCGCCCGCCCAGCAGACTGTGTCCTGCTGCTGGTCGGCACCTCCCAGGTAGTGGGCGGAGGCGTGGTCTGTTCAGCTGACGGGCCAGGTGCTGGTGTCGAGGGAGCGCGACTGAAAGACATATGATGACGGAAGATATTCAACATGCCAATAGGAAACAAATAGCAAAAGTAACAGGTACGGCACTTACGCTGGTGTTCGCTGGAAACCTACCCTAAATTGCGGGGCTGCACCCCCGCTCTGAGCGCCTAGGGTCTCGCCTGCCGTCCTACTGCCGCGCCCGAGGACTTGGCCTGGCGCCCCACTGGCTTCACCCGTCCGGACGGGCTGTGCTGGTAGACGTGGCTCTCTTGTCGCTATTGGCGGTCCTTATCGCACATTTTAGACCGCCAATAAGAATATAAAATCTATCCCAAACTTAGCAAATAGGACTTTACGCTAACATATTCCACGAGTTTCGGTGATTGCCGCTTGCAGGAAGACAACTCCGAAAATGCACACAAATGGGCCAAAGCACACAAGAAAACCATGAATAAGAGGGTGGCCCATTTGCCTGACAATTGTGAGTCTCATACATGGGCCAAAATGCCAAACATAAGCCCAAAAGATGAAAGACCAAAACCCAGTCCAACTCCATCTCGGGCTGGATGAGTGGGTCCCAGTAAATGGGCCATATCTCACTCATACGGACTCCAATTCAGGCAAACGAATATGTGTTGCGAAGCTATCGACGAGGCCCATGCACTCACCAAATTTCAGCCCATTCAGCCCAGGACCTGGCGCAGCCACGCCAGGGGCGCGAGCGCGCCCGTGCGGCTGCCAAACCGGACCCACTTTTGCAAGTCGGTGCATTAACTCAATGGGAGGTCGGTTCTGGGGTGCGTCCAGGTTCATTGCATCTCAAACCGACGTATGAAGGTCGGTTTGCCACCTTCCAAGTGGGGATGACACATTTGCAATGATCCCCTCCTCTCTAGATATAAAAGGGGCTCTTTTCTCTTCATTCACAATCAACCATTCAAGGGAGAAAGAGCACCACACTAGAGCTTCATTCCGAAAGGGCTATACCGTAGTAGCTATAGAGTTAGAGAGAGAGAGAGATGTGAGAGAAGAGAGCGGGGAAGCACCGGGCTTGTCGGTGTCTCCCCGAGCTTGTACCTCTACGAGCAACTACTTGGCTCCTTAGCGGGATCTTGGCTAAGTAAGTGTTCGTGTTACCTATAGTCTTTTGTGTCTTATGTTTAGTTGAGCTATACCAAGCTTGTTTGCGGGTTCGTCGTCCGTCCTTGTGGCGGACGCTCTAGTAGAGGGCCACTGATAAAGACGGGTCACCCTGTACGACGCTAGAGTAGTAGTCGCTAGTGTAGACATGGTGTCTAGGCTAGAGGCTACCTTCGTTTGCCTCGTGCCCCACGGTTAAGGTGGTAGGCGGCAGGTGGTGACAGCCCTGTCTGTCCCTTGTAATCCCCCACGTCCGGGTACGGCGTAGAGCTACAGGCCGGCATCACTTGATAGACCAGGTGCGATCTGGTGCCCGAAGTGAGCAAGTAGAAGTATTGTATCGCTATGCTTAGGACCCTAAAGCTATAGGAATCCATCTCTACCACCCTTTCTATCGCTACCCTTGTGTTCTTCCTTGGACGAATTAGATAGGAGAAATACCTCCGTTCCTTGTGGAAAATACGATATCCTGAATACTTCCGGGTGAAGGCTACAACGGTACTTCCGTACGCTTGCGGATTCTCTGCATACGTTAAGAAATACCAACAAGCTTTTAAAGCGCCGTTGCCGGGGATAGACTTTTTTATCTATCTTTGGTGATTACGCTAAGAAATGTCAACAAGCTTTACGGCACCGTTGCCGGGGAACGGTTCTTTGCTTTCTTCGAACCTAGTTAAGCCCTCATATCTTTTTATTAAAAAAAATATTTTTATATTTCTTTTTATAAACAAAACACTTCATCAAATCTGGTCCTACTACCATGAAGCCAAATCCAATTTTATGATCTTTTTGCTTCAAAAAGGAGATCTTTGAGCCAAAATTCTTTCTTGAGAAAAACCAAATTTTCATCCGGTGTGAGCTTCACCTAGGATTCAGAACCCTAGTTCGGGCATAGCCCTTCTCGGTCTTGATGATGAAAATCATTTTAGACATCTGCATGATTCGAGGTAATGTGTTCATGCCTAAACATTCCCGGGCATGACACAATGAAATTCTTATGAGGAAGCTGTTTTCGCTCTCCCTCAAACGGGAAGGCGAAGCAATGGTACACTAATGTCGTAGGAAGTTCGAATGAAGACTAGGGAGAATTTAAAGGCAAGTTTTATCTTGCGTTCTTCCCCATGTCTCGCATAACTTCTCTACCAAGGGCAATCCTTGATTTCAAGCAGAACGAGAAGGAACCCATAGGTGTAGCCTAGGCGAGGCTTACAATGTTAACACATGCCAGCCTAGACTTGTCTCCACCTGATGATGTGCTTTCGCATCTCTTTTGGGCACAGACATAGATGCTACCCTATGCTTTGACATGACCATTGGAGGGTCATTTTATGCAAAACCATGACGGAATAGAGGAAAATCTTTGTTAACATCCTAGAGAAGCATGCTTCTCCTGTCATAGAGCCTTAACCCCTCCATAAAAGGGCATGTCAAGCTTTGAGGAGCCCTTATCAATCGAATCTTTGCCCTTGCTAGATTCGATTGTTGAGCCCTCACCTGAACCACGAACACCAAAGGAAGGAATGTTTTATCCTTTGGAGTTCGCTATAAAAAATTCAAGGATTATGGCAGAACCTTGAGCATTTCTTGGCACGTAAATCAAGTATTTATTTCTAAGGAAGTCTCCTCTAACAAGGAACATTCATAAGAATAGTTATCAAAAGTGAAACGTTCTTCTGAAGCAATTCAGATTCTTTCACCTTTCATGACTATATTTTGTTAGTTAAATGAGACTCCCTTAGAAGCCCTACACAACCTCATAGTCGGGACTTTTATCATTTCCCTACGGAAACCATTTTGGGAAGCATGCCGTTAGTCCCGGCTAACAAAAACTCTTCAAAAGTCCATCAAGGCTCATCTGAGTGTATGGGACTGTGCTTAGGGCTGTGCCATTTGAAATGAAAGAACCAAGGTTTACATAGACCTTCATTTTTATGCCATGCTTGATGTTCAAACTTCTCATAAAGCGCTCTTTGAAAATCTTGTGCAAAAAGAACTATCTCAAAAGAGCCCTGATGAGAAGTTGAGCATTTAGCTCCTGCTAGCCTTATCTCTTGCCCCAGAGACCCAAAGGCAAAGCAAAGCTACCTGTTCAAGCAGGCAAGGTTTGAGATTCCTTTTCATCTTTATGAAATGGAACATCCGCCTTCGCCCTTGCTCGAACAAGAGACATGTCCCTCTGGCCATCAAAACATTATTCTCGATAAATTGTCGAGAGTCAATGTTCGTCCTTCTTGATATATCTTTTAAGGACGGAAAACTCTCATGCCATGGACATGCCTGAAGCAACAACTCTAGAATGAGTCCACTAAACAAGCATGCTAAGGTCTCTTCTGAGACTCATGTTTCATGCTCGCCGTTGGGATCTCTAGAGTTTGTTCTGCTTCCGACACGTGCTCCTACGAGAATCCCAACCACCTCTTAACACTTGTTTCAAAACTTTTAAGAGGATGGTTGTGGATGGCTATCATAAGCACTTTCAAATCTCATAGTGGCACGATGGAACCAACCTTGCAGCTTTAGCACCTTCGCCAAATGTTTGGTGGCTAACACCACCTTTGAGAGCTGCAAGGTAAAATTCCTGCGGTCCAGCTTAAGACCATAACTTAAGCACTGCCGGGAGATACCCCAGATTATCTTTGAGAAAAAAAGCAAGGTCATATTTTCAAGTAGTATGCACCCTCGGGTATTCCTGTTGCTAATCATCTCGGGTTGAGAAGAAAAAACGGGTCATACAACACTTGCAAACGAGGAGCGATATCGGTACAAGCCTTGATTCTCTTAGGCAATGGAACACACTCACAAGGGGATCCTGACGCTACACTTGGCTTTTACACAAAAGTCCAAGTGTGGGGGAGAAAAGTGAGAAGCCCATGCTCCACACGCACTAAGAGACACCGAAAAAAGAAAAAGAAAGAAATAAATAAAAAGAGAGAAAAAAAGAGATAAGAAAGAGAGAAAAAAAAAAATAATTGGTGAATTCAAGTTGATGTCAGCCTCACCTTGCTAAAAAAAGATGAGAAGAAGAGAAAGAGCAAGGATTCTCTCCTTCTCTACACCTTTGCTACCATCAAGGCCCATGTTCCATGCATACTTGTCATGAGTGTATGGTCCGGCCTTGTGGTTCACCTGAGCAGAAATCCATGGCACAACGATAACAGGACCAGGACATCGACCAACTTACGCTATCGGTGAGTACGCTTAGGTAAAGGAAAGATAATGTTCACTAACCTGTTTACTCATACTTGTCTCCATGTGATCATCCAAATTCATGCTTCTCCTGTTTATGTCATATTCTCTATGTTTGGGTGTGCTCGCATGTGCGCACATGCGACACATCTATAGGCGTTTTAAATTAAGCGTGGTGCTTAGGTTAAAATTGTCTTCTTTAATCAAATTTCGACTTGGTGTTGAATTTTTGGTTAATGAACTTGAGTTGTTGCCGTAAACAATAGGAAGTAATCTATTATGGAGATAAATCAAGGTCTGTTTTTTACTTTGCAACTTGATTTTGACCTTGTTTGAGTTACGAGTTGGTTGAGCAAATGAAAAACAAAGGTTTAAAAAAATTAAAAAAAGTTTATTTGATCAATAAAATTTCGGCTCCCTAGTTTTTCAACCAAGAGAGCCTCTGTTTGTTTCTTTTTGTTTTCTTCTTGAATAAACCAGTACAAGAATAAGTGTGGGGGAGATCTCTCGAGCAAGACTAAAACACGCATTTCGAGATCTCTCCACCACAATTCACAAAATCAAGTGAGCAGAAGGACATAACAAATATGTTCAAGAGAAGATTGGTTGACCTTCTGGTTCAACCGAACTATTCTTGGATTTATGCAACTCCTTCATCTTCAAACGATGGTTTGTGCAGCTCTATCCTCACATCGCTAAAGTTTTGAAGTTTAAGACATGTTAAAATTAAAAAGACAACTTTTTCTCTGTACTATCCTTTGATAAGATTTACATACACTTTATTCCTTGCTAATATTCCTATGCCTTTTGAACAAGTTATCATAGGGACCCCATGTTATCTAAGTAATTGGAGTATGTGATATAGCTGGATGATTTGAACCTTGCTCTGTTTATGAAGAACTTGGGATTTATTTTTACAAAACAAAAATACAATAGCATGCTCCTCAATGATTATGAAATACCCACCAGAGCCATATGATTTATCTATAGTACAAACCCTTCATACGCTGCTTGTTCGTACATTGAGTTCGGTCGGATCGTTATTACCGACGTGAGATTATGACCTTACACCCACGATTGAGATCCTCTTGCACCCACCAAATAAAGTGTCAACTCTTACACTGAGAGTTGCGCACAAACATGCACCACATCCACCAAAAATGCCAACTCTTACACTAAGAGTTGCACACCAGTCCACCAAATAAAAATGCCGACTCTCACTCTCAGGGTTGCGCATTCCTTAGCTACCAAAAATCTACTCCCCGCGTTCCATCAGATACCTCTCTCCTTTCCAAAATTTTTCATAGAGAGTTATGGGCTATGCTAATTAAAAGAAAAAAGATAGGGACACATGAAGGTCCCAAGACTTAGAAAAAAAAAGATAGGGACACATGAAGGTCCCAAGACTTTAAAAAAGATGGGGACACATGAAGGTCCCATGATTTTTTCAAAAAAAAAGAAAGAAAAAAAAAAAAAAAAAGAGAAAAAAATATAGAAAGAAAAGAAAAAAGAGAGAGAGCATAGATTTTTAGCATGCCTCTCGTAGCCCATACTCTCCCAAAAATTCCATTCCTCAATAAAGAGAGAATCATGATGCATGGAGTAGCCAAAAATACCACAAGGATTAGGAACCACCATATATCCCACACACTTGCACGTCTCAATCAAGGTGTATGGCTTAATCTCCGTATGGTTCGATCCTTGACCTTACAATATATGTGATACAAGTATGCCCACTTTACATACCTACTTAAAACTCCACTCTCAGCTTTTTTAGTGGTAGGAAGAAGGCTAAACTCAAAATGCCTTTGGTGAGGTTATTATACACATTGAGCGATTGAGTGAATCATATGAGGAACAAGGCTATGTTTTCTTTTTATAAAACCATTCAAAAAAAACCCAAGTGTCTGATATAACTGATGCAAGGGGATTTGAATCCATGTTGTTCCATTATTCAATTGCCCAAGATAATATGGTAGATAATTCAAAAGTTCACAAGTGCAGGTGAAGCTTAGAATAACTTGTATGCAGGTTTTATATCAAAGAGATGTGCCCTCCTAGTCCTAAGCTTTACTCGAGGATGAGTAAATAGTAAGTGTGGGGGATCTTGTTGGCGGTCCTTATCGCACATTTTAGACCACCAATAAGAATATAAAATCTATCCCAAACTTAGCAAATAGGACTTTACGCTAACATATTCCACGAGTTTCGCTGATTGTCGCTTGCAGGAAGACAACTCCGGAAATGCACACAAATGGGCCAAAGCACACAAGAAAACCATGAATAAGAGGGTGGCCCATTTGCCTCACAATTGTGAGTCTCATACATGGGCCAAAATGCCAAACATAAGCCCAAAAGATGGAAGACCAAAACCCGGTCCAACTCCATCTCGGGCTGGATGAGTGGGTCCCAGTAAATGGGCCATATCTCACTCATACGGACTCCGATTCAGGCAAACGAATATGCGTTGCGAAGCTATCGACGAGGCCCATGCACTCACCAAATTTCAGCCCATTCGGCCCAGGACCTGGCGTGGCCGCGCCAGGGGCGCGAGCGCGCCCGCGCGGCTGCCAAACCGGACCCACTTTTGCAAGTCGGTGCATTAACTCAATGGGAGGTCGGTTCTGGGGTGCGTCCAGGTTCATTGCATCTTAAACCGATGTATAAAGGTCGGTTTGCCACCTTCCAAGTGGGGATGATATATTTGCAATGACCCCCTCCTCTCTAGATATAAAAGGGGCTCTTTTCTCTTCATTCACAATCAACCATTCAAGGGAGAAAGAGCACCACACTAGAGCTTCATTCCAAAGGGCTATGCCCTAGTAGCTATAGAGTTAGAGAGAGAGATATGAGAGAAGAGAGCGGGGAAGCGCCGGGCCTGTCGGTGTCTCCCCGAGCTTGTACCTCTACGAGCAACTACTTGGCTCCTTAGCGGGATCTTGGCTAAGTAAGTGTTCGTGTTACCTATAGTCTTTTGTGTCTTATGTTTAGTTGAGCTATACCAAGCTTGTTTGCGGGTTCGTCGTCCGTCCTTGTGGCGGATGCTCTAGTAGAGGGCCCCTAATAAAGACGGGTCACCCTATATGACGCTAGAGTAGTAGTCGCTAGTGTCTAGGCTAGAGGCTACCTTCGTTTGCCTCGTGGCCCACGGTTGAGGTTGTAGGCGGCAGGTGGTGACAGCCCTGTCCGTCCCTTGTAATCCCCCACGTCCGGGTACGGCGTAGAGCTACAGACCGGCATCACTTGGCAGACCAGGTGCGATCCGGTGCCCGAAGTGAGCAAGTAGAAGTATTGTATCGCTATGCTTAGGACCCTAAAGCTATAGGAATCCATCTCTACCACCCTTTCTATCTCTACCCTTGTGTTGTTCCTTGGATGAATTAGCTAGGAGAAATACCTCCGTTCCTTGTGGAAAATACGATACCCTGAATACTTCCGGGTGAAGGCTACAACGGTACTTCCGTACGCTTGTGGATTCTCTGCATACGTTAAGAAATACCAACAAGCTTTCTGGCGCCGTTACCGGGGATAGACTTTTTTATCTATCTTTGGTGATTGCGCTAAGAAATGTCCACAGTCACCTCCCGGTGCCCCGACAATGATGGTGTTCCAGCAGGCGGTGTTGCCACCCTGTGTAGCGTAGGCGGTAGTGATGGTGGTGGTGGCGGTGTAGATCCCCCAGCCTGCTCAGGAGGGGTCCTTGATGCAGTCTCCCCCTCGTGAGGGGAAGGAGGAGGCGGCAGTACGTGCCGTGCCAACCTCCTGGATGGTGTCGGAGCTGGGGGCCTTGACGCCCGCTCCGTCTGCTACGTTGTCGCCTGCCGCTTTCGTCGACGCTCATTCAGCGTCACAAAGTCGTCAGAGTCCGATGACTCTGGGGCAGTCGGTGGAGTCCGGGCACCCCTCTTCCTGCTCCTGCCCTCTCCTCCATCCAGGTTCAGTTTGCCCCTAGACAATAGAGAGGACGGCTTCCTCCTCTCGGCTGCCCCCGACAATGGCCACTTTCTGGCTGCCTGCCTTTTTGCCTGTGCAGCCAGAGACTCTTCTTCATCAGAGCTGGTGACATCAACTATCCCCTGCCCTGCTCTGGCCCTACTCTGGTAGAGGGCCTCGTTGGTGCGCCTCTGGTCATCCAGAGCAGCCCCTCTGGGCCACTCTTCCATGGGCACGGCCGAGAAGAACACGGCTCGGTCCTGCCCAAGCAGTGTCTTTTAGTACAGAGGCAAACATTGTAACACATCATCACATAGATTTAACAAGAAAAAATAACGTCATTGCTGGTCGGCTTACCGATGATGGTGGACGGGAGAGGTCGTATGGCCGAGCCCTCTACTCCGGATAGCTCGAGTCTGGATTGAATCTCTCGAACAGAGTGGCCATGCGCCTGTTCAGTGCCTCCACCGTTAGCTTCTCTTGGGTCTCTCGTGATAGGTCGGAGCGCCCGGTGTACTCGTACAGGTGGTTCACCCACTCCTTGCACGGCTGAATCCGTTGGACCAACCAACTCCCGGCCACCAGTGCCCCGTTGATGCTCTGTTTGTCGATCAGCTTGAGGAGTTCCCTCACCTGCTCCATCTCGTGAAGGGAAGGAGGATCCAACCGCCTTGGGTTGGACTCTGGCACCAGATACACATCACAGGGAACCCTCCTCCCCTCCACATCTTGGCTCATGTAGAACCAGCACTGATTCTAGCACTTTGGGGCCGATTGCTGCGGGATGTCCACCCACTACGCCTTCATCCCATCCCGCAGGTGCAAATAGCACCCCCCAGCAATCTGAGATGCCTCGGTCTCAGTTCCCTTCTTTCTCAACACATAGAAGTGTCGAAAAAGGTTGAAGTGGGGGGCGATGCCCAGAAACATCTCACAGTAGGCAATAAAGATGGAAATGGATAGAATGGAATTTGGATCTAGATTGCAGATGGAAATCATCCAATAGATGCATAGATCTCGCAAAAATCCATTCACGGGGGCTCCCAATCCCCGTGTCACCATATTCTCAAAAACTACTATCTCCCCGTCCCGGGGTCGAGGCGAATCCTCACCTTGCGGCTCGCGCCAGACCTCCATCTCTACCAGCGGCAGTAGGCCCTCGTCAGCGAGTGCCTGCAGCGACTCCCGAGTCGAGGTCGACTGCACCAACTGCGGCCCACCTGCACTGGATCTAGACGTCCTCCCCGTCTTCTTCGCCCCCTTCCTCGCCATTCCTCCTTTGAGTGGTGGGTCTAGGGTTGGGCGGATGGAAGCGGTGGTGCAGATTCGTCGGATCCACTTGGTGGCTATACGCGTCGGCACGTGATTCGCGGCGGTGGCCGGGGTGGCTGCAGCGGACGGCGCGATGGCGGCAGTTGCTCGATGGGCACGGAGGCGGAGCGCTCAAGAGTACGGAAGTGGGGAGTTGGAAATGAATGACGAAACGGAACCGATCCCCCCGACGGCGGTCCTCTATTTATACAGTTCGGATGACGCCCTTTTGACTTTTAGGGTTGGACCCGCTAGACTTGTGTGGACGTAGGCTTGGTGGGCCGTCCTGGTCCCCAGCCCAGACATGGGCCGGGATATTTTATCCCCTCTCGTGCGCCTATCCACATATCCAGTGCCGATTGGTTGCGCACGTGTCCGGTAATCTTGGGATCCAATCCGAGACTCATCCTTAATAATATACTTCTTTTCAAATTTATTCTAGATTTCTTTCTAATCTGGGGACTGATTTCTTGGAGCAATATTTCATGTGCTATACTTGGGGACTATGTCAAAAGTTTTTTATTCAGTGGCGCTTGTGGACCACGGGTTCTCGGTGCACCCTAGCCTGATCGAGCCTGTGTCGGTCTTGGGCCCACTGAAGGACTACATGGCAGTTTGTCACCTAGTGTTGCTTGAGAACCATGGATTCCTAGTGATCTCGGCCTAGTTGAGTCCATGAGCTTTCCAGGCACACCTAGGGACTAAGTAGTGCTACTTGTGAACCATAGTTTCCCAGTGCCCTCGGCCTGGTCGAGCTCATAAGTTTTCCAAGCACACCTGGGGACTTCGTGTCACTTTAAACACCCAGTAGTGCTCACGAACCGTTGACTCCCGGTATCCTCGACCCGGTCGAGCCCACGAGCATTCTTGAGCACACTTGAGGACCATTATACAGTTGGCACACGTATTTGTCCTTGGCTCTTACAAAAAAACTCAATACAACATATACTATCTTCTATCGAGCTTAGGGACTACGTGGGCCCATGTCACTTTGCAGTGACTCGGGCCTATTTTTGGTTCTCAGTTCTAGACTTGGGTTTTTAGCGTTCGCTACACCTGGTGAAAGTTTTTGACTTTTTCTTCAAAAAGCTCAATATAACATATACTATCTTCTATCGAGCTTGGGGACTACGTGAGCCCACATCACCTCGCGGTGACTTGGGCTTATCTTCTGTTCTTGGTTTGATATCCCTTCCTCTACAGGTGGTTCGCGTTAGCATTCCAGTGATACTTCGTGTCACGTGTTAATGTGGGCCCACATCTCAGGACGTAGAAAGAATTTTTTTTCTTAGAACACCATGCATCTTTCGACAGACTTACGAACTACTCGGGAGAAGCCTTGACGGTACCACTAGGTCAGCATCAGTGCTGGTCGGGGCGAACGTGATCAGCATTAGTGCTGGTCGGGACTATGTGATCCGCATCTTCGCTGCTCGGCGTCACATGGTCCGCATCTTCGCTGCTCAGCGTCATGTGGTCTACATCCTCACTACTCGGTGTCGCATGGTCTACATCTTCACTGCTCGGTACAGGTCAAGACAGAGACTTCCTCAAGATACATGGTGCTCGGGGACTAGCTGTGGGGGTATAGACCCCGTATACCCTCGCGGCTAGACTTTGGGCTGCTCGGTACAAGACGGCCCAGACCAGAAGACGAAGGCTGGTCCATCATCATCGTGATCGGTGGACCGGACGACAAGTCAGAGCCTGTGGTCCGCTACCGCCCAGGTCCGTGGGCCGCACAGGAGCTAAAGGTTGCTTGGCACGCAAGGAGTCTTAGTCGGTTAGATCTTCGTGTCCTCCAAGGATGCGGTGCAATGTAATCAACCATAGGAAAACCCTAGATATGTAACCTTGTCCCCCCGACTATATAAGGCGGACAAGGACCCCCTAGAACACATCTAATCTCATCACATCTCATTGTACCCCGGTACTCATCAATACAGCTGCAGGGACAGGACGTAGGGTATTACGCTTCCGAGCGGCCCGAACCTGGATAAACCCTGGTTGTCCTGGTTGTTTGTCTTGCGTTTCACATCTGGTTCGTAGGTCTTAGCACGCCCTCACCGCAAATCTACTACCTCGGGGCATCCCGTGGTAGACTACCGAGGAGGTTTCATCGACAGGTGGCCCTGTCCAGCTACGAGGCGGAGTACATGTTGGTATTTGTTAAGTGCAACTAAAATAAGAAGGATTCCACAAGCGCACAGAACATAACATTGTAGCATTTTACTGGGAGTAAACCAGGTATCGTTATTTATATTTTACCATAGGGAAGCAAGGGTTAAAGAATCAGATAACTCACCATCATGTATCTACTAACTTAGTAAACCAACTAGACTAAAGCGGGGTAAATGATATATATATGTAAGGTAATATAATAAAGCACACATGAGAATTCTATGATAAATGAGTAGCTAGCTAGAGTGAGAGGACAACGGGAGAGATCAAAGTTCCTATATACTTCTCTATTACTTTGGTTCTATGATAATAGGGAATGGATAGATATAGCAATCATACAACAGCACTTCGGGACATCACTAGACGGGAAAGCACCACAAAGGATAACTCTACCGATGTGACTACGGTCCTACTAATTTAAGAACCTACTCAATTTGGTGTGGACGGGGCTATCACCTCCCGTAACTACCACACAACCAGAGAATAGGGCGCAAACTCAGGTAACCGATAGCCTAAGCACCATGCCTACACTATCGATTACTACTCTAATTACATATGATAACTAGAGCACTCAATACGAGCGAAGATCCCATGCTAGAATGTAACAACTATACTAAGCATACATATGAAAGGCATAAAGTAAATAGAGAAGATAAATATATTAAAGCATAAGTCTTACAAAGAGTAGATACAAAGACATACCAAATCTCCGAAGACCTCCAGAACCGGAGCGCAGCTCCGCTCTCCTAACTCTCATCTAGATCTAATCTACTACATTGGAATGTCTAGCTCTAATTCTCTAGAGAAGAGAAGTCATCCATTCAAGGGACGCCTCTACAACTCGATCCCGCCGGGAGATAATGAATTAGGGTTTAAGGGGATGCCTCCTCCGGGGCCGGGGGCCCCGCTTATATAGCCCTCTAGGATGCACCACGCCCTCGGATCAAACCGACCTAAACGGACGATTATTATTCATCCTCAAAGGCGGTGGAACGGATCCGCGAGGCGATGTTGATTGGGCGAAGTGGGCGGTCGGCCGACCCAAGAAGGGAGTCGGCCGACCCACCACTGCTGTGGTGGGTCCCCGCTTCCGGGGTTTGCCTTCTCGAGTCTTCTAGAGTATACAATTTTACCCGTTCGGTCTTTCTCTCTATGTAATCATGACATGTGGGCCTTCCTTGGGTATTTTCAAATTTGCCACCTGAAAAGACATTCACCAAAACTCATGGAATTCTATCGGTATAACCCCTATATCTAGTTGGTGAACATATTTTAGTCATTTCTCATGTTTAGTTGACGGTAAAAATTGGCACTTAACGACCGTCAACAACTCCCCCAAGCTTTCCTTTTGCTCGTCCCTGAGCAAAGATAAACTCAGTGTGGATCAGGAGTTGCTACAATGCTTCCACGCCTCAAAAGTACACATGCGTTCAAACAAGAACTCTCCTCCGGATTAGAGTGAACTATTCGACTCAAAACTTACTCATATTACCTTTCACCATGGGGCTTGTAACCGTCACTTGGGTCTTGAGCGGTTGAAAGACGAACGGTCAAGTCAAGCGCTATGTTTCTCGCTCTTTGATCAACTATTATTCTGGAGTTTTTTGCAAGATTTTCAAATAAAAACTCGAGTTTCTTGTATGAACCTTTCGGATCTCTCATTTGTGGTATTTCGGATCCTCTCCAAGGCATGAGTAGTGTATGCCTTCTCTCTTCTCTCAAAATATGTGGTATTTGTGGAACTAAGGCATAGTGGAAAGTGCCTTCTCTCTCTCACCCTACTTTCTAATAGGCTTATGTGGAGCTCATAGGTGGGGAGACACTCAAACTCACTTGCGTATATTGCACAGTTAAACCATGGATCCTATAGGAACTAAAATAATAATAAAGTCATATGTGCATGTGAATGAGGAAATGGGATGGATGATAAGATGATGATGATAAGGAAATGATTATGAGGGGTGATCACTTGGTGAACATCTACTTCTACACTTGCTCCTTTGGGGATAACATGACTCCCTTTATTCAAAAACTTTGAAACTTCTTGAAGGAAAGACTTGGCTACTCTTTTTCTTTCTCTTTTTTTTTCTTTTCTTTTTCTCTCTCTTTTTTTTTTTTTGATAGAGCAACCAATCCTCTGGAAACGAAACTTTAACAACGGGGAGTGTATAACTTGAAATGATAATGACTGGAGCTTTTATGTAGGCAAATGGAATGGCGATGATTATTTCTAGATGTTCACTCCCAGGATAGGAGTAGGACCTTTTCTGGATGAAGTGAAATGAATGCCATATGTATATGTAGATGGATGGATAAATGGATGGATGGATGGATGGATGGATGCGTACTCCCAGGGTAGGAGCAGCATAAGCGCATATCTCCAGGGTAGAGACAGCACAGTATATAGGGGAATGCGTACTCCCAGGGTAGGAGCAGCATAGGTGCGTATCTCCAGGGTAGAGATAGCACAATATATGGTGGATATGGATCTATATGTAGGTAGTACTTCTAGAGACAGAAGTAGCACAAAATGAATGTAGTACTTATAAAATAGGTGCATGCTTCTGAGGACAGAAGTAGCATAGATCAATGGATGGAGAGCACATAGTAATGACTTTTAACTGCATGACTAAATCCTTATGGGTCCACAGCATAACCACACTCAATGTCTATAAAGACTATACTCAAGCCTACAATATGATCTATATAAACAGATGGGTTTTCCTGATCTAGTAAGCATGAATATATGGCTGTGGTAGGAATTTAAACTCTCATCATAAAGGAACTCATCATGCAGGAATTTAATATTTTTAAAGATAAATTCTCCAGAACTCTAGTATCTCTAGGAACAAGATGGACAGCAGCTCAAAACCTTCCCATATCATATCCACCAACTACCTAGACTTAGATCAAGTGTTTGCTACCCACAAGTTTCAGGTTCAGAGCAAATCTCAAATCTAAACAGTTGTGTCCAAAACTCGGGAGAGTGCAAGGTTGAAAACTAGGTACTTAAAAGGAGTTACGGCAGAGCAACTATTCATCATCTCCATGTAGAGTTTATTCTAGGATCACTTTTAAGACAGACTACAATAACTCTCCAAAAGTAGAAAAGAAATCTTTCTGGGTTTCTATAGTTATGCATCTTTTTTAGTTGTTTTAACAAAGCAAACTCTAACAAAGCATAGATAGATAAGTTGGAAACACTTAGCTTGATACACGGGGGATGCTCTTCCCCAAGCTGGATGTTGACATAGTCTGCGGATATTGCTGACAGGCAGTGAAGGAGTTCTAGTCTTCCTGGAGTTTCGTGGATAGTTCTTTGGAGACAAACGTTCAACTGTTGAGGGCAGACTTCGACAGGAGACTGGACATCCTTCTGTCTGTTAGCTTTTCTTGATCCTTTATGTTCTGTGAAGCTCAAATAGACAACAAAGCTTGTGGAACTGATTAAGCATTAGTGATAAAAACCTCTAAGCCTTGGCTGTCTAGAACTGCCTTAACTCAAATGTCTTCTAACAGGATCACAAGAAATATTTTTATCTTTTTATAATAAAGGATGCAAACAGAGAAAATAGATATGCTAAAAAATTATTTTTATGCCACCACAGTGAATGATTATTCACATGGGGCTTAGTAGTTTTCTGGATGCAAATGCACAACATCTTTATTTTCTTTTTCTAGTGCAAAGATAGTAAAGCGAAGATACAATTAAGATGCATGTGGTAAAAATAAATATTCTTAAAGGAAAATGCAATGCTTTGTGAAAGGAAATGCTTGATAAATACCAAGTTACCTCCTTGGCGAGGGTTCAATGATTTAAGTCCTTCCGAATGACTTCTTGTCATGTTCACTCCTTCGCATCATTTGATCCCAAAGGTAGAGACCTTGAGAACTCGCACCTCTTGAGATGGTAACTCTAGGAAAGGGGTCACCCATGTTCTTTCTTGTCCAGCGGTCTTTATCACTGGAGTACCTTGTGATGAAGAGTAGATGCTTCTAGTGGTCCTTTACTTCTTCTTGGAGTTTGCCTTGCTTGATTGACCTCTCTCCTTGAGCATCTTGTCTTCTAAAATTGCACTCCTTCATTTTGCTTCCTCTCTTCTCTCTTTTTTTATTTTTTATTTTTTTTTATGCCTAGACCTTGTGCTCTACTCATTGTTTCTTCTCAACGTGCCGAGCGACGGGGGCTTTAAAAGAGGAAGAGCATTGCCGGATCATTGTTTGAAGAGTCATCGGCCTTCCTCCCCAAGCTTGACCTTGTTGTCGCTCGCCACGTGAAACCAAATACGAGTGTTGAGTCATCCCTCGAGTGTGTTGTACTCCTATGTCCTCGGATTACCGTTTGTCCTCTCGTTTGTAAGCCTTCATGTATCCGAGAGGGACTTCGATTATAGGTCCGTTGAGTAGAGATCTCTCCTTTGCATTCTGCTTTTGTTTGGACTATCCAATCCAGGATGAGGAGACAGACAGTTGCATGATCTTCTTTCATCAACCATTCTTGATTTTCATTGAGTCTTGGTTGACGCATTGATGTTTATTGGAGATGTAGACTCGAGTTCTTCCTTGATGGTCTTTGTCTTCTAGCGGCATGGCGAAGAGTTGCAGTTAATGATATGCCATCCGTCTTGATGATCAAGGAAGGGTCTTCATCTCCAATGGCTTAGGGACATTATCTTGCAAATGTGGTTGTTCCCGGTCTTCTTGGGTTTGGTCGGTAGTCAACCCTTAATGATGATTGGTTGACACAAGGATGTATGCTTATCATGCCATCCTTGTCCTTGCTGCCGACTTGCAAGATGGTGTCTTCAAGAACAACGAGGGCAGGTCTTTGATTGGCCAAAATGAGCTGAGTTACACCATACTCCTCATTGGTATCCTAGCTCGAGTTTTGGGCCCAATGCTATGTTGTCTTCAATGTTGCTCATAGCTTGTCGCCTTGATCCACTTCTTTGAGTGAGTTAAAGTTGTTGTTCCTTCTTGTGGCACTCTTGTCTTCTTCTTTGTTCCATCACTGAAGTGGCGACTTCGTTGGTGATGCCAATCCATCAAGGCATATCATAAATTCTTTCCTGCAAAATGTTAGTGGACACATACCCGAAGGATTGCAACAATTTCAAACTATGAGCTATTATCCACTATCTAAATGAACATCATCTATACTAATGTAAAGATGGATTTGAATTACTTTTAGCATAGACTTTTTTTTTATAAAGTTTTCTAGCAACTTCTCTTTTTTTATGGCACTTTAACATGGTTCAAGGCAAGGTAACTTGCAACAAAAGACAATGTAAATGATATTTGATACTTACAATTCTTCCCTGGACAATGAATGTGTTGTGTCTTTTGTATGAAGTTCCTGGAGTTCATCATATGCCTTGCTTCATCTTTGAAGTGTGTTCATCTCTTGACTTACCCAAATTGGATTTGAGAGTTTTCTCGTAGGGGTTAGTCCAACAAAATAACCAAGATCTACTAAAGCACATTTTTAGCTCAATAACCAAACTAGACTCCATGTCTAATTTAATTAAGGAAGACATTTTAACCTAAGCACCACGCTTAATTTAAAAGCCAATGGAAGTATTTCGAGTACTTCCAAACCAAAGCATGCTTTAGCAAACAAAGGTAGCATGAAAGCATTAGAGAGTTACTCAAACGGAGATGACAGAGCATGATCATGGTGAGGATTTTTTTATTATTTTTTTTATTTTTTAGATGCGGCGATGTGAATGCATGCAATAAACTAAACATACAATGGATGAGCAAACATAAATAAGCTAAATGGAGTGATTGCATGAATTGTTAAAAGTAAACATGCAAAGGGGTGCAAAAATTCAAAAAGATAACTACTCATAAATTTTAAAATCCATGAGCAAGACTGTCTCACCATTATTGATCATACTTACCATGACTCACATTTTGGGATTTGTGAGTAGTGCAACATCCATGTTCGTCACTGATGTGATTTGAATTCTTGTGACGACGACCTTTTCTCCTATCTACACATGGTCAGAAAATATATTTATGTATACGCAAACCTGAGAAGTGGCAGGGTTCCAGTTGAATGTTGAAAGTTGAGGGACCCTGGGCTCTTCAATGTCTTGTGGAAGCTTGTCGGAAGGTCAAAACGACATCTTTTGTCCTGTCTATTCCACAATTCAACAGAACAAGGGGTAATCCTACTAAAGCTAGTGATACACTAAATTAGCAGACATCAAGATCACTATCAAAAACTTAACACCGATTGCTTCCCCGGCAACGGCGCCAAAAATGCTTGTTGGTATTTGTTAAGTGCAACTAAAATAAGAAGGATTCCGCAAGCGCACAGAACATACCATTGTAGCATTTTACCGGGAGTAAACCAGGTATCGTTATTTATATTTTACCACAGGGAAGCAAGGGTTAAAGAATCGGATAACTCACCATCATGTATTTACTAACTTAGTAAACCAACTAGACTAAAGCGAGGGGTAAATGATATATATATGTAAGGTAATATAATAAAGCACACATGAGAATTCTATGATAAATGAGTAGCTAGCTAGAGTGAGAGGACAACGGGAGAGATCAAAGTTCCTATATACTTCTCTATTACTTTGGTTCTATGATAACAGGGAATGGATAGATATAGCAATCATACAACAGCACTTCGGGACATCACTAGACGGGAAAGCACCACAAAGGATAACTCTACCGACGTGACTATGGTCCTACTAATTTAAGAACCTACTCAATTCGGTGTGGACGGGGCTGTCACCTCCCGTAACTACCACACAACCAGAGAATAGGGCACAAACTCAGGTAACCGACAGCCTAAGCACCATGACTACACTATCGATTACTACTCTAATTACATATGATAACTAGAGCACTCAATACGAGCGAAGATCCCATGCTAGAATGTAACAACTATACTAAGCATACATATGAAAGGCATAAAGTAAATAGAGAAGATAAATATATTAAAGCATAAGTCTTACAAAGAGTAGATACAAAGACATACCAAATCTCTGAAGACTTCTCCAGAACCAGAGCGCAGCTCCGCTCTTCCTAACTCTTATCTAGATCTAATCTACTACATCGGAATGTCTAGCTCTAATTCTCTAGATAAGAGAAGTCATCCATTCAAGGGACGCCTCTACAACTCTGATCCCGCTGGGAGATAATGAATTAGGGTTTAAGGGGATGCCTCCTCCAGGGGCCAGGGGCCCTACTTATATAGCCCTCTAGGATGCACCACAGCCCTCGGATCAAACCGACCTAAACGGACGATTATTATTCATCCTCAAAGGCGGTGGAACAGGGATCCGCGAGGCTGACGTTGATTGGCTGAAGTGGGCAGTCGGCCGACCCAAGAAGGGAGTCGGCCGACCCACCACTCTGCCAGGTGGGTCCCCGCTTCCAGGGTTTGCCTTCTGGAGTCTTCTAGAGTATACAATTTTACCCGTTCGGTCTTTCTCTCTATGTAATCATGACATGTGGGCCTTCCTTGGGTATTTTCAGCCGCCACCCCGCAAAATGGACATTCACCAAAACTCGTGGAATTCTATCAGTATAACCCCTATATCTAGTTGGTGAACATATTTTAGTCCTTTCTCATGTTTAGTTGACGGTAAAAATTGGCACTTAACGACCGTCAACAGTACATTGCTGCTACTACCGCTTCGACACAAGCTTTGTGACTGGCTCGGCTGCTTGGTGATCTCCTTGGCAAGGAAGCACAAGCAGTGGAGCTCAGGGTGGACAGCAAGTCTGCCTTGGCCTTGGCAAAGAACCCCGTCTTCCACGAGCGCAACAAGCACATCCGCATCAAGTACCACTTCATTTGGAGCTGCTTGGACGAGGGGAGCATCAAGGCTGACTACATCAACACCCAGGACCAGCTCGCAGACTTCCTCACCAAGTCCCTTGGGCGAGTCAAGTTTCAGGAGATGTGTGCCAGGATTGGGATGGCTCAGATTCCCCAGAAGGCACCACACAAGACTTAAGGGTCACCCTGGAAATTCGGTTTAAACTGACAAATCGGTTCGGTTTGATCCGGTTCTGTAATTTTTGGTTTCCACAAATCAACAACCGATCGGTGTTCTATGCAACCAAAAACCAACGAATTTGGGTGTCGGTTTGTCAGTTCGGTTTTCGGTTTCCAACGAACAAGCTGAAGTGAGAACACAGAAGGAAAAATCCCTAGGGAGAAACGAATCGCGCCAAAACAGAGAACAAATTGCACCACTACAGCGCTACTGGCAGCACGCCGGCGCACCTTCTCACCTCCAACGCGCCCGCCCCGCTCGCCTCTACCGCGCCCGCCCTCTGCTCCCTGGGTCAGGGCCGCGCGCCGCTGCCGCCGCCGCTCGCGGCTCGCTGACGCCGAAGCACCTGCCCTCTGCTCATGCGGTCGCCGGTCGGGACAACTCGCACGCTCAGCCACCGCTGGACTCCGCTCCCCTCGGCCCTTGTCACCTGCGCTGCCGCGCTGGACGCCCATAGCGCAAGATGCGATGCCCCGTCTGCGCTGGGGTAGGGTTTGCAGATAGAGTGGAGAGATATTTGGGTGGGACTGGGCATAGATTTCCATATGGCCCATGGGCCGCGGCACGGCACGAAACACGGCGGCACGACACGGCCCATGGGCCGGCACGGCACGAAGGCCGTGCAGTGCATGGGCCGCCGGCCTGGCACGCGACACGGCCAGGCACGGCACGGCTGGCACGGTCGGCACGGCGGCACGGCGCAATTTTCAAATTTTGGTTTGAAATTTGAGAAATTGAGAACACTTTTAAATTTGATGAACATGATGAAGAGTTGAAGACTTGTAAAATTTGATGAAAATGATGAAAAATTTAGAACACTTGTGAAAATGGTGAGGTGTTTATGTCTGACGGGCCATGGGCCGACACGGCACGGCGAAAATGGCCGTGGCCCATGGGCGGCACGGCACGGGTAAACGGCCCATGTGCCGTGCCGTGGGCCGAAGGCCTGGCCCATGGCACGGCCAGGCACGGCACGGCCGGCACGGCGGCACGCCGCAGCACGGCGCAGTGCCGTGCCGTGCCAGCACGGCCGTGCCGCGTGCCGGCACGGCACGGCACGGTGGCCAACTATAGGACTGGGGACTGCGGACTACGGAGGGAGCCCAGGCGCTAATGAGTTAGCTGGGCCAAGGCCCATGGTGAAGGTGGCGTGATGGGAGTGTTGAAGAGCTGGACGACGTATCGCTGGAAGCCCGGGAATTCGGTTACATTGGCTTCTCGGTTCGATCTGGGTCCAAAACCGAACACCGACCCGATCACCGAACTGTCTAGAAACCGAAACCAAAACCAAAGCCAAACCGAAAAACCGAAAAAATCGATATTTCGGTTCAGTTCGGGTCGGTTCGGTTCGGGTTTCGGGTTTCGGGTAAAATTTGCCTAGGGTGACTTAAGGGGGATAATGAAAGCTTAAGTCTTGTAGTTATCCTTATGAGTAGGTGGGTGGCTGCGTAAACACCCTTATCTTATCCTGCTTTACTTTAGCATCTAGAATATGCTGGTTTCTTTCTTAAGGACCAAGAAGCTACCCCTATATGTAAGAGACAATCCTGCCATGGTTTGGTGTGGCATAGTAATGGAAATCAGTCCCAAAATTCCTCTTTGCTTCCAACAACATGAATCTGTCAAGAAAAACAGACATCATCAGATTGCATGTAAGAATTTGTGGTACTTAAATGAAGGGTGCAGATGAAAATAATCTTGTCTAATTACTGATAGACAAGTTTTCTCTTGCTTTTCATACAACACATGGCAGCAGGGGTGACGGCTGATGAGATTCGAGCCTCTTTCATTTAACAATTTCCACATGATGTGTGGTCTGGTCAAATGGCTCGACATCAGATGGAATAAATACGTGCACCTACCTCTAAATATCTCAAAAAGTACACGTAACCTCATCCTTTACCCATGTCCAGGTCTGTATGGAAGCTACTGAGCATTAGGTAATGATTTCACTATGAAACTAATTCAATGGTCCTCCCATTGAACTCTGTTTGGATCAGACACCATGACTATAATCATTTTTTCTCTCTGAGTCCTCCCAGGTGCCAAACTTTTCATATCAACCCGAAAGGTGAATAATGACGAATATAATTAGCATTTCCGGATAGTTTCAACAGTAGCATGCTTAAGGCCAGTCTCAGTGGGGGTTTCACCGTAGTGTCATGCACATTAAATACAGTGACACATCAGCAATTTGATTGAAACGAGGAGGAGAGAGAGTCATATGGTTTCACCATGGTGAAACTGGGGTGGCGTCGTTTCCCAGGTATTGAAACCCGAATGAAACCAGCACTGAGCCGTTTCATCTCGTCGTCCCATACAGGATTAAAGTGTATGATCCCATACACATGCGGCAATTAAGTGTTTTTCTAAGCCTGAGAAACAGTGCATTGAAACTGTTGCATTGTAGAGGGTGTTTCAATGTTTGTTTCATGGAGGCTTTGTTAGCAATTTTGTTTAGGAAACAGTGCAATGACACCATGCACTGAGATTGGCCTAACAGCCGAAGATTCAAGTTTGGATTTGAGTAGCACCTTTCTTCGCTGGTCTGAGTAAATATTCTCCCTCTTCCTGTACATATCTTGCTGCCCTCTCGTTGCTTTTCACTGAGACACCACACTCCAGCAGTTCAGCATCAAGTAGTGAAGCCTCAGCGTGTAATAACCCTACATTGAAAGTGCCTTAGTAGCATTCTTGGATTCAAGGACAGGTATATGTCTTAAAAAGTGCCAGATCTTATCAGTTCGATGAATTCTTATTTGCTTGGCACCACATGTTTAGTCCTTCTCAAGGGGGCACAAAAATGCTCTTTATTCACACCTCCAAACCAAACAAAACCTGTGGGACTAAAAACAAATTTGGATGGCAACTGCTGTACCACTTGCTAATGTGACGTAATTTATAAATTCCTGTCAGTGTTGCAGACTGCAGAAGCACACATCAATTGACAATATTCTGCTTACTTTTGTCGTATACTATCGTGTCGAGTTATGATGCAACTTTTTCTTCTTAATCACGCAAAAGACTTGCACGTTTTGTATTAAGAAAAGGGAGTTCAATTACAACGAGGACGCATTACAAATTTGCATTAAGCCTTTGCGCCTCGGTAAGATCTCGACTAGGCTACTACTCGCGCTAAGATAACACCCAGGTGCTTTGCACCAGCTGCAGCCTGCAACCCACAGCTCAGCCTGAAACTTGATGGTGGCCGCGATCGTGTTGATGCGTGCAGTTGCTCCCCTGAAGCAGCATGCGTTGCGCGCCTTCCAGAGTTCCCAGGCGATTAGAACGAACAAAGTATCCGCCCCCTTCCTGAGGTCGCCAGCCCACAGTTCGCGCCAGGCGTGCCACCACTTGAGTAGCGTTCCGGCGGGAAGCAGTGAAGGATTGCCATCAATGGCCTGCGATGCTCTGAACCAAATCTGCCGGGAGAGGCTGCATCCGACGACGATGTGATCTAGTGTCTCTAGTTCTTGTTCACAGAACAGGCAATTGTCATGCGTGTCTAGCCCATGTCGCCGCCGTCGATCCGCTGTCCAATGTCTCTACCGTAAGGCCAGCCATAGGAACAGCTTAACCCGCAAGGGTGCCCATAGGCCATAGCTCCCAGATCATGACTGCCCCCGGGATTGGATGTGAACCCTGATGAAGCGCCTGATATGCCGATCTGACCGAGAATCTTCCATCGGTTTGCCACCGCCAAACCAGCTGGTCCGGCTCATCCGTCAGCGCGACATTGGCGATGGCGTGCCATACTTGCAGGTACTCGTGTGTTGCCTGTACAGAGACGCCGCCTGTGATCAGCCGCACCCAGCGTCTGTTGTTGATGCAACTTCAAAACACTTCAATTTGATTCTAGTAAATTGCTGATTGTAACATTATTTCAGATGCCAGAACAGAAACGATGACTCCCCTGCTTCCCTAGCAAACAGAAATTTCACAGCACAATAAACTTAAACCGTTGAAACCTGAAATTCAGAATGGGGGTTTGGGTAGGAGAACAGTAGATGTGAAATGTTACCTGATCGGGAATAAGAGGGCCGTACGTCGTCCTCAGGCGATGGAGAGGCCGAGGCTGGCGAGGAGGTCGTGGAAGAGAGCCGGCGAGGGCGGGGAGACGGATCGAAAGGTGGCGGCTGGCCGGCTGCGGCGAGAGCGCCTCCGCCAGCGATTCAGCTAAGTGGGAGAAGGCGTCGCGGAGGAGCGGGAGGGCCAGGGTCTCCTGTTCCCGTGGCTTGTGCGCCTCTGGGGAGGGGCAGCCTGCCGGTGGAGGACGGCGCGTCCACCATGGCTGGCGCCGGAGGCAGGCATTGTGCAAGATGCTCTACCGATTTCTTCAGTTTCGTCAGTCTACCGATTTCTTCAGTTTCGTCAGTCGGCTTCTTCCGTGTCTTTCCAGTCATATTCAATCTACTAGTTTCATAAAAAATGTCCTATAGAAATTGTTTGGACTCCTTTAGAAACTTGGTCTACGTGTTTAAAATAAAATTATTCCACGCTCAATAGAAAAATAGCCAAAAACTTGGAGAAACGTTTTTTTTGCTTAAAAAAGGAAAATATTCTGAATTTATAAAAAAAAGGCTCAAATACAAAACCATGTTAAAAAGAACATGTGAAATAGGAGTCATGAAGAAACAAAGGAAAATAAAGTTGGATAACAAATAAAGAAAAATATTCCAAGAAAAAAGGTTTGAATTTTATGAGAAAAATTGCTTTAAAGTAGAAGGTAAATGTTTTAGCATAATGAGTAAATCATTTTAGCTACTGTAGTTAGAGGTGAAAGTCGTGCCAACCGGGCCTAAACCTTGCTCTAAAGTCTCTCCATAGCTATCTCAAAATTCTAAACTTTTGTTTATGTCCAGACTGTAACGCGTCGGCTTCTTCTCTTGATTCAAGGCACCATGTACAATAAACATTCTGTGAACCTTTTTTAAGGAAACGAAAATAACTGACAAATATTACACTCTAGTGTAGATAATTTTTAGTAGATGATTAAATGCCAAAAAAATTATGAAAAGTTTACTAGATAAAATATGCAAGAAAAGTTGAACCAAAATTAATAAAGTGTTGAGGTAATATAAAAAATTATAAAAATTATGAAAGCATGAAAAAATGAATTATAAAAAAACTAAGGAAAAAATGACCCAGAAAATAAAAAAATTAAAAAATACTGAAGCAACATTTCTTGTCGAAACAGTTGAATAATATAAATAAAGGGCAATGCTCAGTACTCCGTTTACCTATAAGGAGGTAATATCTCAAATCGATCTGGACCATTGATTTTTTCTCAATTTAATGAATTACTAAATAAATTATCTCGAACTGATTTCTTCCTTGAATCTCGGAACAGATCTACTTCAACCAGGGAAGATGGTTTGGCAGTTGCCGAAACAAGCCGCGTTCACCGGACCATTCCCCAGGTTTCCGTCGACGTCCAACCCAATACGTACGCTACCTACACGTGTACTAACACATACAACTATTTACAGTGCTAGCCATGTACTATCACGTATATACATACGCTACCTACATGTACGTGTATATTACTCACGTTACCGGCCACACTCACTAAATCGTGTACACATGGTACACGCATATGTCACGTACACAACACAATCATGTGCGCCGGTACCCGGTTCGGCATCAGTACACAATGCATCAGTACCCGGAGGATATGTCACGTATACAATCGTGTACGTACACAATCATATTAAATATAAAATTTTAAGAAAATTGTCATATCCACCGGATCATGTGTGTATCGTATGCATCAGCAACCAAATCTTAAAAAAAAATCTTAACAACCAAATCTTAAAAAAGATTTTTATTATTTTAAACCGTCCTTTATTTACTGTATTTTTATAAAATAAAAATTCAATAAATACTATTACCTCCTATGAGGTAATAGATGATCGTGACTTGTTGGATCGGAATAAATGAACGATCCACAGTTATTTCGAAGGTGGGAGAAAGTAACCAAAGAAAAAGGAAAGAGGTGGTATCGTGGGCTTCATATAGTTGGATCAAATACTAGTTCTGGACCTTAGAATACCTGGGCTTGGCCCAATCTACTCAGAGCCTCTCGTTCTCACTCTCAGTGTTGTTCTTCAAACCATTCGGCCTTCACTTGCCGCCACCGGCCACCGCTGCTGTGTGTGAGGCCAGCGGCGTTGAGGTCAAGATCATCGGTGCCGACTGGCGAGGTTGAGAACTGAGATGAGGTCGCTTCTTGTGCCTCCACGCATCCGCATGTAGCACACAAAGGCCTGACCCCTGAATCCTAAGCCTTGGTGCCGTTATTGCTCCGAATTATTCGTATTCTGAAAGCCCAAAATGCTGCGCTTCCCATGGTGGCTTGGTCCGGCCTGTCCCAAGTCCAGTTGTTGCAGCGGCGCTGTCAGTGAGCGTGCCACAGCACGGTGGTCATGAGACTAACAGTAAAGCCCCGGCCCCCACCACACCTTACATGTCAGCATGTGCGCTGCGAGTGGTGAACTAGGGAATTTATTTGGGTCTTCATATAGCGAAGCCAAAGACTATCAGGTCTCTGGTCCGCAGCACAGACAAACTCGAGCGAGGGCTGCAGCAAACAACACGCGTGTCCTTCTCCACAGGCACTCCCCATGGCGCGCGACCGTGTTCGATCTTCTTGCCGCTGTTCCCACACCGGGAAATATCTTGGCGAATCTTCAGATGAGACAAGTTTTTACTCGCGCGGAAACTTCAGTCGTCATCACGGTGATACGGCACTGGCTCCCGCGATTTTTCTAAGGAACCTTGGTGGGAAATAGACGCCGGCGGCGACAAAGGGTGTCAACACACGAGCCAAAAGACGCCCTGGTAATTAATATCATCATTGGAAGTCTACAATCTACACGCAAGCACCCCACCGAACACGGAGGACTCGGAGCCGGGTGAACGGCTGAACGCGCACCGCACGAAGCCAGCACCAAAAAGGAGTAGACCACTACACTAAAAGCTAACTGAAAAAGGGAGGACAACACATCAGCAAACATGAGCCACACAGAAGAGGCCCAAGAACTAGGAGTAACCAACAACAACACGCACCATTCAGTGAGGCTACACGAAGCCAGCACCAAAAAGGAGTAGACCACTACACTAAAAGCTAACTGAAAAAGGGCGGACAACACATCAGCAAACATCAGCCACACAGAAGAGGCCCAAGAACTAGGAGTAACCAACAACAACACGCACCATTCAGTGAGGCTGATTATATTGCTGCCGTCACGCGTGACATCGTCCTAATATATAAGACTGATCTTTTTTTTTATACGCCGGTAGTTACAGGGCAATTCTCTCCCATTGACGCGGCTGCGCAGGAAGCCAACAGCCGCCAAAATACCATATGTTTGGACGATTGTAGATGGAAAGCGCGGGAACCCTTTTTGCGAACGACTAGTAAAACTAGTGAGGTGTGACCCATCCAAATAGCGCTGGTAAACATTTTTCTTTTACGGTGAGATTTTAGTCTTTTTACTCTAATCTTTGCAAATAGTTTTTGTTTATTTATTGATTGTAGCTATATTCTTCCCATGAGCTCTCTTTGCGAATAATTGCCCCGTTCGTTTGCTCTTATTAGCGCTTACAGTAAGCGATTCAGAATATTTTTCTCTCACAATAAATCGGCATTAGCCAGAATCACCAAATAGAAACGACCAAGCGAACAGAGCAAATATAGCTATCATCAGTCAATTCCTCAATTCAAAGATAGTTGCCATTTACTCCATTCTCACAGCTCCTATTCGGTGGCTATGACATTCTTTTCAAAGATATTGTCATTTACTCTTTTTTTTTTCGAACACGACTTCACGTGTCATTTTTACTAAGCTCCTGTTAGGTGTGTCTATGAAATTTCTCTCAAAGCTAAATCAAGGTTGCATCCGATTTCCTCTTTGTAGGTTCCAACGATAAAACCACAATCCAAGTTTCTCGAACGTTCCATTCCTTGTCTCCTTGGCCCTTGTGTAAATTTAAATATTTTTTTATGATTCTATATATAGGAATCATTCCCTGGAACGATTTCTATTTGGATTGCTTAGATATTTTATATAAGCTTTGATTAATTGGAACAATATTCCTGGTGTGTTCTGAAAAAGCGAACGAGCCCTAAGAGCCATTGTGATCTCATGGATTCCCAACACATCTACCTGGTGTGCTACCTCAACCACCATGTAGGCATCCAACATCCACCTCACATTCTATTGTAGCCTTGTAGAAGCACTAGTGGTTTGGCCTAACAAAAAGCAACACTACCAAGGCTGGTGTTGTGAGCTTGTGGACAACATCCATACTAGGGGAGCATGTCTATGATTGAGTCAGAAAGTGAAAAGTTACATTTCTTAAAGTGAAAAGTGACATTTCTTAAAGAGATTAGGGTGACGTCTAGTAATACTGGTCTACGTTGTGTAGTTATAGGCTCAGACAATGGAACTGATGTGTAATCGTGAGACCACTTCAATCATGTGCCTGTGTTGGACATTGTAATTGAGAAGAAGACTTCACGCTCAGGTAAAGAAAATCGCCGCTTCTCTACTCCATCTAAACACACAACGGCAACACAGCCCAAGTGACACCGGATCAGACCTTAGACCTATGCTCTGACATGAGATAAATAAATGTTTTTTTTACAACGCGCAAATAGCGCATGCGGAGGTGCCGAGTCGAACTCTAAACCTGAAACTTCCCGACAATGGAAGCAACCAAAACAAGCTATGACAATCGAACTGCAGGGTTGGAAAATCAGACTGAGGACAGAACCATGAGTATCATACTTGAAATCTAATGATGTAGAATAGTCGAACCATGCTGTATTATAAATATTAAAAAAAATTCTCTCAACAGCTAGATAATACTAGATCAAGAGCCAAAAGATTCACAGACTTATTTAGAGCTGACACGTGGAGATAGCAGGCCCCACGAGCCGATGCTCACGTAATCTGACACAACAGTTTTAATTTTATTTTTGATTTGAAAACATGACACAATAGTATTTTGGCGGAGCAAAAGATTTCACGCCAAAGCACTCTTTATTATACATAGTGCAGGGGTAATAGCAGCTTTCGGACTTCTACTACGCACGTATGCGTGTGAGGCAGCAGCAAGGTTAAGCACTACTCTTGGCTCGCTTCATAGTCTCCAGTTCCGTTGCCAAGCTAGCGAGGCACGAACCAGCAGCGTCGTCATACTTCCTCTTCCTCGTCAGCTTCTCGGCGACGTCGACCGGTGTCATTTTCACCTCCCCCAGCAGCTCCCCGATGACGCCGAACAGCTCGTGCGACTCCACATCGAGATACAACTTGGCAAGGAACTTGAAGGCCTCTATGCCACAGTAGGACATCTCGATGTGCATGTCCATGCGGCCCTTCCGGATGAGCGCCGGGTCCAGCTTCTGGACGTGGTTGGTGGTGAACACGATGATCCGCTCCTCACCGCACGCGGACCACAGCCCGTCGATGAAGTTGAGCACGCCAGACAGCGTCACCTGGCTGCGGCCACTGGCGTTGGTGGACTTAGTATTTTCCTCTGCGCCAGCGACTGCGGCCGCCGCCGACGTGGACGCACCGTCGTCGTCGTTTTCGTCGTCCTCCACCGGCTTCGCCTTGCCCCGCGCCCCGGTGAGGTCGAGTGAGCAGTCGATGTCCTCGATCACGATGACCGATTTGCTCTTTATACCTATCAATAGCTGGCGGAGGTGGGTGTTGGACCTCACCGACGTTAGCTCGATGTCGTAGACATCGTAGTCGAGTAAGTTGGCCATGGCGGCGACCATGCTCGACTTGCCCGTCCCCGGCGGGCCGTACAGGAGGTACCCTCGCTTCCATGGCTTGCCGAGCTTCGCGTAGTACTCTTTCCCGTTCTCGAACGCCTTGAGGTCGTCGATGATCTCCTGCTTCCTCGCCGGGTCCATGGCTAGCGTGTCGAATGTCTTGGGGTGGTCAAACGGCACATGGTTGGCCCAACCATCATGATCATAGGAGTTGGTGAAGATCTTCCGCTGTCGATCCCTAACCATGATGGCGCGCCCCTCGCGCCGGACGTGCGCGAGATAGGTGTCGAGCACGAGGTTCTTGTGGCGCTCCTCGAAGTGGAGCTTGTACCCCGTCTCAATGCGGTAGTTGCTCTTCTCGATTGTGTACGCGGACCACCAGATGGTGGCCCTGGCGTGGCCATTGTCGTACTCGAACTCGTCGGCCACCTCCTCGTCGTCGAGCATGTTGAGCATGAGCTTATCAGCGGCGTTCCTGGGGACTTCGGCCCTGAGGTGGCGCGCACGGCGCGAGCGCGAAGGACCGCCGTCAGGGCCGTGAGCACTGATGTAGGCCTTGGCTTCCTCGTACGCGTCGCTGCGTGTCACCATGCGGCCGGAACCGACAGTCTCATACTGGGAGATGGTGACCGACAAGTCGGGGTCGACAATCGCCGCGAGCCACCGCACGCGGCGGTGCACCCGGCGCCCGAACAGCTGCCGCTGCAGTTGGCCTAGGTTCGGGAAGAAGAACGAGGCCAGGACAGTGATGAGGCTTAGCGTTGCGGCATCCCCCCAACTCAACCTCGTGAATGTGGTTGTGGGGGAAGCAGCGGGTGCTCCGAAGAGTGTTCCGGAGTCCGCCATTGTAATATGCGGCTATGCCCTAGCGAGTAGCGACTCGAGGAGTGCCAGCAGCAGGGTTAGCGAGTGGAAACAAGCTAGCTCTGGCGTTGCTGGATTCTGGCGTTGTTGGATGGGACAGAGAAGGGCCCGTGAGTCCTGGTTATATAGCACGCGGCTGCAGTTTTTTAAGCATCCCCCAAAACTTTCGAAGCGACATCTCAGACGTGGGGATCGACGCGTCGTGAGCAGGAAGCCATCGAGATCTTTGCTCTTTTGTAATTGACGAGAAAAGGACACAACTGAAAACATTGCGGTTTTGGGCCGCACCAATTCTCGTGTTCCAAGTGTTTGCGTGTGTTCTTGAGTTATTGTCTTCCTGGTTGAGTTCTAGCGTTTGCCAGCGGCTTCATCCGCGAGCCAAGCCTTACGTGGAGTCCGGTTTGCCGTTTCACTCCCTAATTAATTGTTCAACAAATCTCCTGCCAGAGAGCAATCGCATTCATGCATTAACAATGCAAGTAGTTGAGACTGTTAAGATCTACTGCTGCCCTAGATTGTTTTGGACATAAGGTTGACAATAGGTCAAAACCTTTCTGTCCACTGTCAGCTGCAAGCACGGGCAGTGTAATTCCCTTGCTACTGCAGTGCAGTGCAGCTTCCATGCAACTACGTAGCAACTTCCTAGTAGCCAGTAAGACTATAGACTAGACTAGACTTAGCAGTCAACCTCCACTAGCTACCTTTGTGTATATAATTGTAGCCATGGTAGCGTAATCTTTAGTTTAGTTTGCTACACCAGCAGAGTGTGATATGAGTGGGTATCCTGTTCTCAAGAGCACCGCGGTAGCACTAGCGTGCTGCAGGAACAACAGTCGGATTGTGTGTGTGCTCATGTGTGCTCGTGCTCACCCTTTCTTCTTCCTACAGCTGTGTGAGTTTGTTAAGTAATAGGTGATCTAGTTGCTCACCTGTACAGGAGATCGAGGGCCAACGCGGCCTGCAAGATGCCACAACCTCTGCCTGCAGAGTGCAGAGCTCGAACATTTTGATCCTCTGCCGGCAGAGTGCAGAGCTCGAGCATTCTGAAGGAGCCTGTTACGGCTACCCTGCCCATCGCTTTGTCCCGCTGGGCCTCGCAGCAGAAAGATAGCAGAGCGAAATGCATGAGCCGCTTCCAATGAATCCACAGGAAAGAACTATTATGGCACATGCGTTTGAGAAAATTTCCATTTCTTTTTTTTTTAAAAAAAATTGAGGGCTCCCCATTCCCATTCATTAAGAACGGAAATACAATGTTTTTTTTAGAGAATAGGGTTTCCCCGCTTTTGCATTAATCAAAAGCAAACAAGTTTACAGCCCAGTGCTTTATGCACGTTCACACGACAAGTTTGAAACATCCACTTCGGCTAAATGCCCAGAGACCTCACCCCTCTCAATACCAGGTTCAAACTGACTAAACTGGACACGCTGATAACTTGGGCTTCCATCGCCCCCGGACTCAAGCAGACTTGAAGAACCTGCCACGGAACGCCGAGCAACCGATTGAACCGACTCTGATGACAAACTCATCCTCTCCGGCACCCACTGGATCTGAGGCCGCGAGCTTGCTCTGCACTCCAGATGCTTGACGAAGACCTCTAGCTTCAGTTTGTCCTCCTCCTTGAACAGCGGCGTCCATCTCCCAATCATCCGCACGATCCTCACCAACACCTTGTCCAGCCCAGTCCACACAGCACCCTGGAAGCAAAACTCGTTTCTTAGTTTCCAGATTGACCACATAACAGCGGCTGCAACAGCATTAATAATAACATGACGCTTATGAGCCACCCACAATCTAGCTACAGATTCAAAATCTGCACCAATATCCTGACCAAAAAAGTCATTTACCACTCCCCACACTAACTGGGCTACAAAGCCATCAAAGAAGAGATGAGAAATCGACTCATTCTCTGAACAGAACACACAAGAAGGATCTTGCACTTCTACTCTCTTAGCTAGGTTGTCTCTTGTTAGCAGCTTATTCTTGGATAACAGCCATAAGAAAACCTGCACCCTAGGAGGAATAGTTAGTTTCCAGATTGAGCTGACATACATAGGTACCACTCCCCTATTGTTAACAATAGCATAGAGGGATTGAGCACTATAAGTTCCAGAAGAAGAGTAACACCACATAATATGGTCTTCCTCCTCTGACAAGCTGATGGACTGCATAATACCACATAGATCATCCCACAACTCCATGCCTTTTCTATCTACTGTTCTCCTAAAGGAGAGTTTCAGTTCAGACCCATCCCAAACATCATGCACAGTCTTACCATGTTGATTATTAATAATGTACAGTGGCCAGAAAACAGTGGCTAAGGAAATGTTGCCAAACCATACATCTTCCCAAAATCTTACCTTCTTCCCATTCCCCACATTCCACCTGATACCCATCAAAGCAGATTTCATAGCCCAAATGACCCCTTTCCAAAAGGGAGAAACTCCCTTATCACTACAACATAAAAAATTTGGGCTACTAGTGTTATACTTTGCATCAATGATATCCTTCCAAATAGCATTAGTGCTAAGTTGATACCTAAATATCCAGGACCCTAATAAGGCCAGATTTAAACTCCTCATATCAGGAACCCCTAAACCACCAAATCGGAAATACAATGTTGACCAGAGTTTTCAGAAAAGAAGGCCCTAGACCGTGGGCGACGACGACACTCCAAATAAAAACACAGGCTGCGTTTGACCGCCAACGCAAAGGAACGCAGAGCCAGCCGGCCAGCCTAGCTGGAAAAGGAAACAGTGAACGAAAGAAACACAAGAAACGTTTGAGCCAGCCATAACACATAGCTGACCAAGTCTTTCTCATGATCAAACTTGAACCTTCAGTCTTCCATCTTGCCAATTCTTCCATCTTGTTACGCTCCTGTCCTTCTTCAGACTTGAGCACCTCCAGGATTGCTTGTGCCTTGATCACCATCATCAGCTAGCTTGGGTTTCTTGGCTGCCAAGATTTTCATGGCCACTTTCAGCATCAGAGTCAGTCCTTCCTCAATTGCTTCCTTCTCCACTTCTGGAAAAAAGTTAAATTGATGAACATCAAATTCTTCAAGGATGAACCGGCTATGAACATACTGGAACAGCTCATCATAGCTTTCCCTTGACTTTAAAGTCTTCCGCAAGTGTCTCCTCTGGTGCCCCCCACTAGATTGGTTGTATCAGACCCAATAAAAAAAAGTTTTACTGATGAATCAATGGAGTCCCTTGACTTCAAGTCTTCCGCAAGCGTCTCCTCTGTAACTGCTCCCATCATCTCTAGATTCATTGTATCAAACAAAAAAAAAAAAAAAGATTTGCTGATCAATCAATGGAGTCCCATGACTTCAAGTCTTCCACAAGCGTCTCCTCTGCTCACTGCCCCCATCATCTCTAGATTGGTTGTATTATATCGAACAAAGAAAAAGATTTAGTGATCACTCAATGGAGTCGTTCCGTGGCAACCATATTATCATTAAAACAAAGCAGTATACTAGATAACAAGTGGCAGCAACAAGGTTTAGTGTATGCTCGCTAGACAAAGTATCATGAACTAAATACAGAACAAGTAGTATGTAACAAGAGATGACCAAATTTAACAATAATTAGTGTGTACAAATGTACAATTCATAGGCCATCCAAAGTGTAAACTTCTGAGATACAGGACTATATAATTCAGTTGACAGGTACACCCTACAGGAGAGCAAATAGTTATACACCTATAGTGGTAAACCCAAGAAGCAAAATCATATCAGGTTCAAGATTAAAAATAAATACAGATCCAAGGAAATGCAACATGAATGCCTAGGACGTGCACAATACAATGACTTTCTGGTTCCGGATATATTTATTCAGATATTAATTACCAGCTTCCGGCTTCAGTTGGGCGATGTAAGCAATCAGCAATATGAGGACGTATTTCCGCAAAAAAAAAAAAAAAAAAAAAAAAGCAATATGAGGACGTAGGTCCTGAAAAGCTTGGTTAAGTCCCAGGCGACCATCGCCGAGAAGCATCCAATCTAGATTAGAGCTGGTGGACGGATACAGATGAGAGCTGGTGGTCCAGTCTCACAGGCTTTGAGGTGGGTAAAAACAATCTGCCCGGCACAGTTCCAAACTTCCAACACTGCTCTTTAAGATATCATCACTATGATATCTTGGAGTTGCATCGAACAAGCTGCATGGAAGCTTGCCAGCTGATGCTGGCGCCAACTTGCTGAATCTGAAAAGGCTCTTCTTGACTAACAACTGGCTGTCTGGAATAATTCCTAGTTTACTTGGTAACGCCACCATGATCCAAATATTAGCTCTTACAAGAGACAGATTCCAAGGGAGGGTGACACCTGAGATACGGAAGCTGTGCCCGTTTCAAGTCCAGATGAGTGCAAATCTGCTGCAAGCAGAGGATGAACAGGGTTGGGAGAACTTCACACTGTTTACAAACTGCACCAGTCTTCAACTGATCGATCTACCATTGCAAATTTTTCAACACAAATCCAATGGCTCCACATCAGGGCCAATGGCATATCTGGGGTGATCACCTCAGGCTTAGGAAGCCTTGTCAACCTTAGCAACCTAGACATGGGTAATAACAACATATGCATGGTACAATTCCTGAAGATATCGCAAAACTTACAAATCTGCAAGCATTTGTCAGGAATGCTAATCAAGTTGCAGGTAACTCTGATGCTGCTGCTGGCGCCAAGGATGACGGGCCAGGCAACCAGGATGGGCTCGAGGTGGTGAAGCCCAAATGCAAACCGAAGCCCAACTCAAAGTACCAAGGCGATCAATGGATGAAGCCCAAGACCCTGACGGCGGCCCAGAAGAACGCTGGCCGATAAAGACCCCGTCTCCACCTTCGTGAAGGACACGCTAAGAGAGAACACTTGAGCTTGTGCTCGGCCGGCTGCGTCCGGATGGCAGGGAGCTGATGCTCGCCTGATGTATCGTTTCTAGATCCAGTACCAGTTCTTCGTTAAACTTGTTGAATTCGTGAGTTAATTGCTAGTAGAACCTCTAATCGTTGCTGTGTTGCTTACAGCATTGTTGCTAGAAAATAATCAATTGTCAGGAAATATACAGTCCTCCTTTGGCAACCTCACATAGCGGCAACTGTTTTCTTTGTCAAACAATAAGCTTGATGGCCCCATTCCTAGAAGCCTTGGTAACTTGATAAGATCACCTAGCCTGGATTTGTCATCCAATCTACTCCCGGGTTTTATCCCTACTGACAGATCACCTATTGCTATCTGATAATTACTTATCCGGGTAATTCCTACACAAGTTGGCAGCCTAAAAAATATTCAAACTCCCAATCTGTCAAAAAACAACTTTTCCGGAGAAATAGCAGCTACAATCGGTGATCGTGCAAGTCTGATGTACCTTGGTTTGGCCGACAACTCCTTCACGGTAGGATCCCCAAATCACATGGTAATCTTAGAGGCCTGAACCTCACAAGGAATGTCTTGTCGTGCAGAATACCGCAAAGAGTTGGGAAATATCCATGGTTTAGAGGAATTATATCTCGCACATAATCATTTGTCCGGAATGATTGCAAAAGTTCTTGAGAGCACAAGTAACTTGGTTGAACTAGACCTCTCCTTTAATAACCTTGATGGTGAGGTTCCAATTCATGGGGTGTTTGCTAACATGACTGGATTCTCAATGGTTGGAAATGATGGACTTTGTGGAGGCATTCGAGAGCTAGAATTGCCTCCATGTCAGGATATGCCACATAAGAAGCGGCATCATGGACTGCTCAGGGTTGTGCTTCCCATTGCTGGCACTATCATATGCATATCTCTTCTTTTGTTTGTGCTCATTTTGAAGTGGAAAACAACACCTGGGAAGACAAAAACTAATAGCCTTATTGGGTTAGCAGACAAGTATCCAAGAGTTTCCTACCTTGAATTGTTTGAAGCTACTGATGGATTTGCACTCACCAATCTGGTAGGTGCAGGAAAATATGGTTCTGTATATAAAGGAAGTCTGTCTCTTCCAGCACTCAGAAATGCTGCTGTAGCTGTGGAAGTGTTCACTCTTCAGCAATCTGGTTCTTCAAGAAGTTTCTTGGAAGAATGTGAAGCTTTGGGACAGGTGAAACATCGAAATTTGACAAGTATCATTTTCTGCTGCACTAGTGAAGTGTTGACACTATAGGCAATGACTTCGAGGCACTAGTATTCGAGTGCATGCCCAACTACAGCCTGAATCCATGAACATATCCAGATCATATACTGGAGGCTCAATAGGGATAAGAGGAACCATTGGATACGTTGCTCCAGGTAATTGTAATGTCCACTGTACTCAATTCTTAACAACTTAGTTGGCAGCTCAGTACACAAATCACAACTAAATACGGAGGTGGGCAAAAATCCACTACTGGTGATGCTTACGACTTTGGGATTACCCTTCTGGAGATGTTCATAGGGAGAGCACCAACTGATGATATGTTCAGAGAAGTGTTGAGCTTGCACTTGTTTTCTGAGATGGCCTTACCTGACAAGTTGAAAGAAATTATGGATACGGTGCTATTAGAGGTGCAACCATATGAAAATGCTGCAAAGTACGACAAAATACTGGGTTGCTTAGCTTCGGTTGTCACTTGTCAGAGTCAGCATCTCCTGCTCAAAGCAAACCACGTCAGAAAGAATGAGCATGAAAAATGCAGCCATTCAGCTGCATAGAATCAGAGATGTGGCAATGGAGCCCTCTGTATAGGGTCATCCTGATTCCCTGTTCCTGTATTTCTCAGACCACAAATATAATAAGGGCAATAGAAATTTCCTTGAGGAAATGTAGTACAGTCCCTCCAAAACATAATGATAGTTTGAGGCAGCCATAGAGCAGAAAGAATATGTCAAGCAAAACAGCCATCGTCGGATTGCATGTATGAATCTGTCAAGCAAGAATCTTGTCTAATTAACGATAGACATCCATTTTTCTCTTGCTTTTCATATACCAAATGGCAATAGGGGGTGATGTCTTATATGAGATACAAGCCTCTTTCGTTTAACAATTCCCAAATGATGTGTGGTCTGGTGACTCTGGTCAAATGGCTCGGCATCAGATGGAATAAATATGTGCACCTACCTCTAGATATCTCAAAAGTACGTGTAACCTCATCCTTTTCCCATGTCTATATCTCTTTGGCAGCTACTGAATGGTGCTCCCGTTAAATTCTGTTTGGATCAGACACCATGTCCATCACCATTTTCTCTGGAGTCCTCTCAGTTGAAAAAGTTTTGACATCAACCCAAAATGGGAATAATGGCAAATATAACTGGCATTTCTGGACAATTTCAACAATTGCAGCTTAACAACAGAGGGTTCAAGTTTAAATTTGAGTAGCACCTTTCTTCGCTGCTCTGAGTAAATATTCTCCTTCTTCCTGTACACATCAAGCTGCCCTCTCGTTGCTTTTCACTGAGACACCACAGTTCAGCAGTTGAGCATCATGCATCAAGTATTGAAGCTTCTGTGGGTAATAACCCTACATTAAAGGAATAGAGCTACATCAATCACGTGCCTTAGTAGCAATGTTGCATTCAAGGCCAGGTGTCTTAAAAGATGCCAGATCTTGTCAGTTCGATGAAATATTTGCTTCACACCACATATTTAATCCTTTCAAGGGGCAAAAAAAAAAAAAAGTTCTTGTTCGCATCTCCAAACCAAACAAAACCTTTGGGCCAAAAAAAAAATTTGGATGGCAACTGATGTACCACTTGCTACGCTTACTTTGTAAATTCCTTTCAGTAGTGCAGACTATTAGAAGCAAACATCAATTGGCAATATTCTGCTTACCTTTGTCGTATACAATTGTTTCGAGCTATGATTGCAACCTCAAAACATTTCAATTTACTTCTGATAAATTACTGATTACAAACATTATTTCAAAAGCCGAATAGAAAGTCCCTGCTTCCCTAGCTTTTTTTCGCGAGCAGGACTTCACCCGTTTCCCCATGCTTCCCTAGCTAACAGAAATTTGACAGCACAATCAACTTGAACCGTTGAAACCTGAAATTCATAACGTGGGCATGGGTGGGAGAGACAGTAGATGTGAAATGTTACCTGATCGGGAATGAGATGAGAGGGCCGTCGTCCTCGGAGATGGAGCGGCCCAGCTGGCGAGGAGGTCGTGGAACTGCGGGCCGGCGCAGGCAGGGAGACGGATCGGAAGGTGGCAGCTGGTGGGCTCCGGCGAGAGCGCCTCCGCCAGCGATTCAGCCGAGCAGGAGAAGGCGGCGCGGAGGAGCGGGAGGGCGAGGTCTCCTGTTCCTCGCGATGCAACTGGGTCAGCAATGGGTCAACCAGTGCCTAACCCAGGTGACCCATTAAATAATTATTGGGTTTTGGGTCAACCCAATGCTTGACCCAAAGTTGCAGTGACTGGCGCACGTACGCGGACTGCCGCACGTTACGCGGACGTACGGACGTACAATACGCAACCAGCTTTGCCTCGCTTTGCCACACGTACAGATCATGCCTGCTGTCCAGATAGGCAGTTGCGTAGTTTCCAATCATCTGATGGAAGTACTTCAAGGAGCAATGAGTTTTTTTTTCGGGTGAAGGAGCAGTGAGTTGAAAGTGTCACGTGGAGAGTTTCAGCAATCAACACACAAGTGATCGAAGTTTCAGGTCATGATTGCAATTGACATGGTTATGCGCATCAGAGGTAGAGCTTCAGGCTTCCGCAGAATACCAGAAACAGATTGTAAGCATGATTTTCAATTCCCGACTGAAATATAAGATCAGCATACATTTACTCTTATTTTTGATCTATCAGTATCAGGGTCAAGGTACAAAGTAAAACAGCATCATCCGTTCTTGCTATCACCACATTGGGATGAAGCTGGTGACTAGACAACCGACGTCACTCTGCAAAAACCATTCAGCAAGTTGCAAGTTCTGAAAAAAGGGCCAGTAGAAACTGTTTCCCGTCAGAAGGATGCATCAAACTCAAACCTAATAACTACTGTTAACAGCAGAGCTGCTGAGTTCTCTGAAACTATCTGAACACGAATGGAAGGAGAGCCAATTCTCATGTCGGTGTTTCTGACATGTACAAATGTATGAAACTGTATATGTATATACATCTATACAGTTACCCAAGAATCACAATACTAAGCAATTGAGCAGCCTCATTTCCTGAATCACAATATTCCTACTAAGACTACCTAGCCTTCCAAAACAAAAGGGATTCTTACTACCAAAGTAGGATAAAACGAAATAGGCATAGTTACCCAAGAATGAACCACAAGGTTAATCTGATAATGACAATTACTGAGTCACTGTTACAGTACACCAGTAACCAGCATACAAGGCACAAAGATAATCTAGATAGAGAAGATTTAAAGATCTACAAGTAAACGTTGATCCAGCAAAAGGGATTCCTACTAAGATGTGCCTGCATACTACCAAACGTTGGTCGAAAATTGGTAGCCAGTACCAATTCTTGTGCAGAATACGAAGCAAGAAGGATGAAATACTTGCACATGCAGAGATCTAAAGGAGAGGAACAGACTCACCGGGTCGAGGGACGCACGGGTGGGGGAGCGCGGCTGTTGCTGTCCCACGGCGCCTGCACACCGGGCACCATCATCGCCATGGCCGCCGCGCTGTGGTGGGAGGTGGCGGCCCGCGGCGGTCGGATCGGCAGCAGCGGCGGAAAGGGGCACCGGCGGAGTTGACGTCATGCGGATGAGCGTCGCTGGGGCGGTGATGGGCGGCCGGTGCTGCTGCTGTGGTGGTGGTGGCGGCGGCGGCGGCGGCGGCGGCGGCGGCAGCGGACGGGTGCCGCCCCCTTGTGCGGATGACTCCGGCATTCTCGGGTAACCCAGCGAACCCACAAGCCTTGACACCGATTAACACTATATTTCTGTGGGCCGACCCAATGGGTTTTAACACCATTTTTTTTTCTTTGGGTTTTGGGTCATTGGGTCGACCCATTCAAACCTGAATCGCGACCTGTTCCCTTGGCTTGTCCTCCACCGGGGAGGGGTAGCCTGCCGGTGGAGGACCGTCCATCATGGCTGGCGCCGGAGGCAGGTAGACGCTCTTCGTCAGTTTCGCCAGTTTACCGATTTCTTCAGTTTTGTCAGTCTTCTTCCGTGTCTTTCCAGCCATATTCGATCAGTTTAATACAAAATGTCCTATAGAAATTATTTGGACTCCTTTAGAAACTTGGCCTACGTGTTTCCTTAAAATAAAATTATTCGACGCTCAACAGAAAAATATCAAAAAATTTGGAGAAACATTTTCTTCTTCAAAAAAAGGAAAATATTCTGGATTTCATAAAAAAAAGGTCTTAGAGACCAAACCATGTTAAAAAGAACATTTGAAGTAGGAGTCATGAAGAAACAAAGGAAAATAAATTTGGATAACAAATAAAGAAAAATATTCTAAGATGAAACGTTTGAATTTTATGAGAAAAATTGCTTTAAAATAGAAGGTAAATGTTTTAGAGGAAATCATATTAGCTTACTGTAGTTAGAGAACAAAGTCGTGCCAACTGGTGAGTTATTTTTATGCGACTATTTCTAAAGGTGCCTTTTACGGGTGGCATCTATGATAATCTATGTAGATCAATAGAACTCCCACCTCTGTTAATCGATTAATAGAGGTGGACATTCTAAGATGGTCACCTTTATAAATAGTGGATCAACAGAAAACAGTCTCCATCTCCAACAGCTTATGCAAACTTGGCTATACATTTGTTGTAGTTTGCCAATTCTGAAAACCAAATGGGGAGGAGAAAAAGGAGGCATCTCTAACAGTTATGCAAACTTGGCTTTGCATTTAGAAAAGTGTGGACCCATCGTTGATTTGATGCGTATTTTTTCCGTCAACGCGCGCGGGCGACTTTCTTTTTCGCGCAGCTGCCCCTTCGTGCGTTTCCCCCATCGCGCGAACTGTGTTGGCTGCCGCCGGAACCTGCCGGAGATCCATCGCACGCGGTGCATAGAAGGTGGAGAGTCCATACCTTGATGTCGAGGCAGCGTTCTCCTCCCCGATCGACCTCGCCGCGATCGTAGACGCCTGATAGCGAGCCCGTACGCGACCTCGCCGTGAGCGTAGTCGGAAAACCCCAGACACCAGCCGTCGCGGGAAGAGGAGGATATGGCGCGCGATCGAGAGGGATAGGACCGGACTCGTGCGGGAGCAGTCCTACGGCCGCGGGAGTCGCGTGGATCGGTGTTTGCCAAGTCGCCCCGGCCTTTGCATATATGCCAAGCCGGTCATGGGATTTGCAAAGTTTCCCAAAATGCAAAACTAGAATGCATAACTATTGAAGAGTTGATTTCGTGATTTTTTTTGGCAAAAACAAGAATGCAAATCCTGTTTGCATAACTGTTGGAGACGCTGGATGTCTATATCTATAAAGGATTAATAAAGGCGGGCATTTGCTTGGTATCCATCTCATCATTTACACATGCGGCTCCTAAATACCATGTGATAGAAATTGTTGAACAAGAAATGTATCATATATTGTGGCCTTTTTGACATATCTAGATACAATAGATATGTTATACGTATGCTCGTTGGATCGTGCTGACCGGGCACAACATGATTAGTCGGAGCATAATGAGTCATACTGCAGTCAATGAGGCACGAAAGATCTGATGATAGCAAACAGTTTGGTTCATGCTCCACCTTCGCCAAATATTGAAGCAGACAACTAACAGGAAGCCATATGCATGCATGCTTGATAAAGGTTATTACAACTTATGATACTAAGAAAGTGAGATAATTTGGTTCTAGTAGTAAGAAACGATGGCCATGAGCCATGATAGCACCTAAGAAACTGATGCATAATATGGAAATAAATAGACTTCACTAGTAGCAAAGTGTAAACCACACTTCAATCGAAGTCCAGGGTGAAACTTCGATAGTGATTAAGGGGACACAGCTCCAGCCGCAAATCTGGAGAAGCCCTCGGCCCGTGCTGGATCTCCCTCCACATTGCTTCCAGCTTGGCTGCATCCTCAGGCTTAACCTCACGGCGATAGTACATGATGCTTATCTTTTTGAGGACCCTCGCGTTTATCACTAGGAACTGAAAGAAACCCCCACAAGGATGTCCTTCCAAGACCGAGTCGATGAAGAACGTCACACTAGACAAGTGATTCAGAACACCATCTGCATCGATCTGCTCCTTCCAGTATTCTACAGGTAAGGGTACATGACTCTTTCTTGAATAACGGGAATCCTAGCAACACATAAGAGAAACATTTTAGTGGCAGAATAGTATTATTGAACAAAAAATAGTTAACCATCAGTTGATTGTGGCTTACGATTCTGAGATCCTTGAGGTTGGGAGAGCTATTCAGCAAGCACGAAACTAAGGTGGCGAACACTTCATGATTGTGATCCAGAGCAAGGCTAAGCTTTTCCAATTCAAATAAACACCTTCTCTTGGGCAATACCTTCGGCATCGATACCTTGCCCTTGCCCAAGACCTAATCAAAACAAGGATAGATTAAAGTTTGTGTAGTTTTCATAAAGTATTTCAAGGTTCCATGAAAATCATCTAAACTATGTTTGAAGTAATTACTTCCATAAATTTTCAATGGTAATAGTTGCTTTAATGCACCCCTGAATTATTGTCATGTAAAATTAAATTATTATATGTTAGTCATAAAAAGCAGAGTGACTAATCTAAACATTTGGACTGTGCAAGGATAACGATAAACCACCTATAAGGAAAAGTTAATTTAGACTGTATTATGAGAAAGACAAATATTGCAGCTAGCCACCATGCATTTACCATTTTTACTTGAAAGTATCATGTATATTTCACAGAAGAAACATAATTGCATGTAAGTGAAAATCAATCTGCAAATAATCTTATTACATGCCATCCGGACAGGCCGAACGGCAGACACCAATGCACTAGGTCCAGCAGGCCATCTGGCTAGGTCTTCGGCATTGCCAGATCGCCTGCCCGGCTGCAGGCTGCGCCAGCCTCAAGCCCGAGCGCCCCTCCTTGGTCCTGCATCTGGCTGCAGATCCAATTCTAAGGGATGCAGATTCCGTTCTTTGATTGATTTTGAATATCAATTAGATAAGGTACGCAATTATCATAAATTTGATCTAGCTGCAGATAGAAAAAAAATGCGACCGGAGGGGGTGACACCCCCAACCGTTTTTCATTAAGCAGAAGCGATGCTTCCCGTTCGCGGAAAAACCCCCGAACCCTGGCTACACCAGCGACGGGATTTTTATTACCCACAGCCTGAAATTCGCTCCCGTGGGGATTCGAACTCATAACCTGAGGGGTGCCGCTGGAGTGCTAGGCTAACTGGGGTAACCAGTTGAACCCAACAACCTTTGGCTCTAGCTGCAGATAGTATGTTTCATAGTTTTAGACTAGGGCAAAATGGCTTGCATCATTCTAGGCTTGCAGATGGCTACAGATCGCTCAGGTAACCCTTCAAAGCCTGCTTGTGGCCTCTATCTCTCCACACATAAATGTTTCGTATTGATCTGCAATAGCAAATCATTAGCTGACATGATCCAATGTGCATGCTTCATGCATCCTGCAGAGTTTAGTATTGGATATGATCCTAAGGCTGCTGCAGTTCTCACAAGGATCAAGTGTGGGTATTAAAGAACCAGAATAATCACAGAGTTTTAACATCCCAGGACTGCAGGAAACAAGTCTCCTCACCTCAAAATCCCATTCGTCATAAAGATTAGAATCCTCTGCATCACTCCATACATAAGGGTCAGCCAGCATTTTCTGTGAACAGCCCTACAATGCAAAACCACCTTTGTTTTAGCAAAACACCTCTAGATGATAAATCAGACTCCAAATAGCTAGTGTGGCACTATTCCAGGTTATGGAAATTGGCGAGCATAAGAAGTTGCAACACAAGAACATACAGATGACAACACAAGAACCCTTGAGCAAAATAGTGAACTGATGACAATTCTGGATTATCCTTAAAAATCAAAGATGTGTGATTGCACGTGATCCCATAGTCAATTAAAAAGACTTTTCCTTGTGATGGACATTGGAGGAGGAAAACGGACTCAGACCTGGTGGCATCATAACCCTTATGTCTCATCTACTCTCTTCTACACCACTGAATAGGTTCTAAACTTATGCAGATGCAAGGCTAAGTAACTGATGTAATAGTCATTCATAAGCCTATTCCATATGTGGTGTTGGTGTGCTACAGCTATAAACTATCATTTCTGAGTGAGATGAGATGACAGTGGAACGACCCGGAAATGATGTCTAGTTGACACACTATCTAGCACACATTAGAAGGAAGTATGACATATGTTGCTGACATTCCTACAAACTGAAATTTATGGTAAGTGCTGAAGTCCAGCGAAATTCTATCTGCTGATCCCATCATGCAGCTGTACGTAGTTTATGTACCTTGCAGCAAAAAAATGACATACGAACTTTCCGCTTGCAATTTGGAATATAATCACGCCGAATGACGAAAGGAGCAGAAAGTATTTACGTGCATTCAGCAAACGAACACACAACTGACCTTGGGGATGTCAGGGGACAAGTGGAGCGTCTTCGCAGATCCAAGCCCACTGAGAAACGTCACCATGTTCCCAATCTCATCTGTCCGCTTGTGCTCCCTGTTCGCCATCTTTCGGTAATCAAGAATCTCATCGATCTCAGAAAACGAGTAATCGACATCAGAGTCCATGGTGTCCTCGGGTCTCCACGAGTACTCCGGGTGGCTGTACGAGAAGCTCAGCCTCACAGCGTCCAGCCGCGGCGCCTTGTTCACCGAGACGCGTAGCGGGCGGTACGAGTAGACGAACAGCTTCTCGAGGCGTGGCGCGGAGCTGATGACAATGCTCCGTGCCTTGTGCACGTTATCGATCTCAAGACGCTCCACGCCGCTGCAGCGCGTGATGAGGAGGCGGAGGTCGTCGTCCGTGGCGGTGACGCTGCGGAGCCGGAGCAGCCGCACGGCGCGCAGGCCGGTGATCCTGCCGGGCACCTTGAGCCGCCAGTTGTAGAGGTCGAGGGAGGTGAGCGTGGCGCAGGTGGTAGCACTCGCGGAGCTTGGCGTTGTCGAGGCTGAGCTCGAGGAGGCCGCCGCTGCCGCAGAGCTCGGCGAGGACGCCGGCGAAGTAGTCGTCGTACAGGCCCGTGTACTTGAGGTCGACGTCGAAGGCGGCGACCGGCGCGGCGCGGCCGTCGAGCACGCGGCTGAGCGCGTCCATCCAGCGCCGGGGGTCCTCGCAGTAGTCCTGGTTGCCCTCGTCGGGGAAGCCGCGGCGGTTGAAGGTGGCGGCGCAGAGGCGCAGGCGCGGGAGCGTGGCGAAGACGCGGGGCCAGCGGCGGGACAGCGCGGTCGTGGCGGCGGCGTCACGGAGCGGGACGCGGGCGAGGATCGCGTGGAGTGTGCCGTCGTCCAGCGCGCTGAGCCTGTCCTCCGCGCCGGCGGCCTGCAGTGCGCACTCCGGCGGCTCCAAGGTGGAATTGGGAGGGGAGGAGAGGGATGGGAAATGCACGGCAGATCGGTTTCGTGGTGCGAAGAAGGGGAAGTGGCGGTGTGGAGGACGTGGGTGGGCCATGTGTGGTCACGGGCCCGGCGCAGTTCAATATTGGGCCAATGACACGGTTACCTTTGTTTGGGACGAGCCGTGCGCCAAAAGGAAAAAGTCCAGTTTTGAGCAAACGAGGTTTGTGAATGCAGGCCTTGACACTGGCCCATCTTACCACCGCTCCTCGAAACTATCTTCCTCGGTCTAGCGGCCCAAGTCCAGACTGCATTGCTGTCGGATCGGAGCTTCACGCCGCGGAGGCTACTGCATCGCTCGCTCAACACCCCGCATTCCTTCAGTATTTTCTGATTTTCGAAGACATTTTCACGCGGGGGCAAAGGCAATACCAGACGAACAACACTCAAATCCCCATGTGTTCTAGTATTAGTAACCAGGAGCCAAAACCTTCAGGTAAGTTGTATTATAAAAACGTTACTGCATGCCTCAAGTAAATACGGCGTTTGGTATTGCTACAGTACCGTCGGAAATCGAACTATCCGATCAAAAGCAAAGGCATCAGTCGGTAATCAAGAATTCAAAGTACAGAAAATGGTTATATCTCTGGAGCAGCAGCTATATATCCATCATCCAATCTCTATGACTGCTACATCTCTGGATCAAGCCAGATGTGATACGGATCAATAGCTACAAGTGCGTGCAGATTGCAAACACATCACAGATAAATAATATATGACAGTTGCTTAGCTGCTCGTTGCAGCATTAGCTTTCAGCCATCCAACAGTACTCTAGTCTCAGCAACACATATCAGCAGTAGATGAAATAGATAGGTGTCCAATTACATACTCAACAAAAGTGCATTACAAAATCAGCAACACATATCAACCAAAGTGCATGACATAGTCTCAGCAACACATATCAGCAGTAGATGAAACAGCCACATTGAAAGCAAATATAAGGATATTATATTATAGCCGTGACTCGTGAGACCCACACTAACAAACAAGCCGTACTGGATATGTCATTTTTTGGCTGCATACCCTAGGCTAAAATTCTTGATAATGCCACTGGTTCCTTGGTGCAACAAAATATATATTGTACTTCTCCCTTATCATGCACTGGTCCCTGGGTGCAACAAAATATTGTACTTCTTCCTTGTCATGCCACCGGTCACTGGATGCAACAAAATATTGTACTTCTTCCTTGTCATGCCACTGGTCACTGGGTGCAACAAAATATTGTACTTCTTCCCCGTCATCTTCTATTAGAAAGGGTTCAGCTCCGTACGGTTGATTGGAATAACCACGAAGGATGATCCTGAGCTGGGCCATTTGGTCAGAAGAAAGCTTGCTGCAAGTGGGCATGGCCAGAGCATCCCTCGCCATCCGAGCAACTATCGGGTACTCCGAGCTATGAATCTTCCACCAGTTCAGAATGTCAAAACCTTCTGCTTGAGGGGCAAGAGGGTCTTTCAGATAATGATCGAGCTCCGTCTCAGCTTGTAGGTGGTAAAAGCTGCTAACCTGATGAGTCGCCATGCCTTGCTGTGAACAGCAGTGCTCATTCCATGCTTGCTCCAACGGATCGTCTGCACTTGTGGTGGTGTCCATCGCAGTGGCACTATCTGAATGATCTGCACCATCTGCTCTACCATACTCTTTAGCATAATTAGCGTACAGCTCCGTGATCATTGTGGTCACCTTGGAGACTTTTTCTTTTGCGGCTTCTGAACCATACACCCTTTTGAAATTGAATGATATAAACTCAAGTTTATAACGCGGGTCCAGTGCAAGAAGTGGTAGTGACCGGGAGAGGTAAGAATTTTCTATAGCCTTGTCTAGAGTGTCACTTGCCTCTTTAAGAACAGACGTGACATCTTTGTCACCATAAAATATGTTGTAAACATATACATGGTCTCCACTACTAAACCCTGCTAGTTCAGACTGCAAAACTTCCTCAGCTTAAAGAACTCCGCAAGACAGAGATTCGCCGTGGGACGGGTGGAAGAAGAAATTTTTTGAATGGCACGGTGTATTTTCTCCCAGAGCTTGCACAGTAGGTTTATTATAACAGTGTCTGCATGTGTAAATTGATGAGGAAAACCTTTAACAGTGTCTGCATCAGGGTTTTTTTACCGACCGGTCGGGCCGAACCGCCGTCCTCCGGTTCCGGTTAGCCGCGGTTTGGTCCGGAAATCGGTTGAATTCGAATTTGAATTCAAACGCCCGTGCGGTTCGGTTTGCGAGCGGCTTACCGGTCGGTTTGAGCGGTTTACCGCTCGGTTTGAGCGGTTTACCGATCGGTAAGGTGGTAACCGTTTGGTTTTTTTCAAAATTCAAATTTAATTTTTTCTAAAAAAATGCTAAAAAATTCCTAAAAATACTTCATGATTTATAGAATCCAATGATGTCAAAATTTTTCAAATTTGAGTGTGTTTAGTATGTTTTTCGACCTTCATGATTTAATGGGCCTTAACGGGCCGGCTGTGTTTTTTTCTTTTTTTTTTTCAAACTTCTAAACGTCTAAATAAATACTAAACGAACTCAAATTTGAAAAAATTTTACACCATTGGCTTCTATAAATCATGAACATTTTTAGCAATTTTTTCAGCATTTTTTTAAATTTTAAATTGAATTTGGGGAAAACCAAACCGGATCGGTTCGGTCCGGTCTGGTTAGACCGGTTACCACGGTAAACCGACCGGTAGAAAAAACCCTGGTCTGCATGTGTAAGGTTTTTTTTTTTTCGAAGTTCTGCATGTGTAAGTTGATGAGGAAAACTTTCTCGCACAGAGCTTTCAAAGAACAGTACCATGCATACTAGTGTTCGTCGTATGCCCATCCATAGTGTAGGTCCAAATCTGCATGAAGTTCCAGGCGCCCTTGTCTAGTCACGAGTAAGTCCACCATGTCACAGGACAGTGTCAGAGTCAAGTCTTGAGGAAGAAGGCATCGACCAATGGAGTGAAGCACAATGTCCACGTAGGTGGTAAAAAACACATTGTCCAAGAAGTCCATTCTTGGCCCAAAGGAATTATTCTTCAGTGCAGCGGGCATATTTTTGTCGCTCATTACATATGCCACCATGAACAGCCTTTTGGACAAAGTACCATGGTTTGGATAAGTAGAAGTAGATACGTCGATTCCCGGTATTGGGCCATCGTGGTCATGATGATGATCTGTAGTTACAATGGCATGTATCACCATCTTGTGAAGATTCCATCCGTCATCTATGAAGTGGCATGCTGCATACAAGGCTTGCTCCTCCATGGTTTTGGCTCTACCCAATGCTATACTGACCTTCCCAGTAGCGCGCCTCAGCCTGTCCAAGTGGTCCCTCCTTGCTTCGTCAAAGATACCATCACACATCTCCTCAACGGCGACTTGCGAGGGCACTTCAAATTCAGGGTTGAGCCTTCTGATGAAGCTCCTGAAGTGGCCGTCCTCCACGAACGATGAATCGTATCCATGTAGCGCGATCATCCGAGCCAGGTCTCTGCTAGCTTCGTCTTTTTCCAGGTGCAGCAGGCAAGGCGGCCTGTGGTAGGCTTGTTCTTCAACTTCAAGGCTGGGTTCCTCTGACACTGACAGAGCACAAGGTCGTGGTGTGAGGTGTTCCCTGGCTTCTTCCAGGCCAGCAGGATTTTGATCTGAGTCCGACGACCCCCCACCAGCAGGGCCTGAGCGTGACCGAGCACAAGGCAGAGGCGGTGTGTGCTGCTGCTGTGTCGTTGGTGCTGTCCCCACACTCATGGCAGCAGCTTCCTCGACACTGCATATGGGCGCAGCCCCCATATCCTGCACCTTATCTATGCTTAGGTTACACAGCTATTCAAAACCAGAAACCACCTTCTGAACTATTTCTTCGTCTTGGTCGTGCATGGATGAACCAGGTAATGAGAGAGACAATGTCGTCTGTTATCCTTGTGCTAGAGAACAGAGAGAGAAAGTTAGAGAGAGGGCGCGGGGTGCCATCGCCGAGGAGGACTGCCGGGCCGGCGGCGTGCCTGGGTGACCTTCCGGGCAAGGCAGGAGAAGAGGCCTCCCTGGCCTTGGCCATCGCCGCAGGGGCATCGAGGAGGCTCGGCCGTGCGGGGTCTTCACCGCGCGGCAGCAGGCGATTCCAGATCTGGTGCCAAGCGGGACCGTCAGGCGGAGGACCTTGGATTTTTGGGCAAGATCGAGAAGGCGGCGCCGACGAGGTCGCTCTCTACGCCGGTCCGGGGGAGAGGTTTGCCACCATGGCAGGAGGCTTGCCAAGTCAAAATTCCTGGAGAGGGCCCGGTGGCAGAGATAGTGGAGGATTCCGACTGGTCCGGCAAGAGGAAGACAAAGGGGCAAGCTCGGATGGGCCTGTCGGGGATCCGGATCCAGCCCTCATCCAAACCCAATGTACAAGATCCAGGTGTAGAAGGAGGCGAGGTTGAGGAGTATTGGGGCCGCTACGGTTCGTTCCTCGGTCTCGCCGCTGGCGGCGGCGGCTAGGGTTAGCCAATTTTCGTAGGGATTGCTTTGTGGGTGCGCAAGGATCTGTGGGAACAAAAGAAGTTCGCACCCAAAGATTTCTACCCAGTTGGCATAGGAGATGTGCTAGATCCGAATGTCAAGCCTCGGAAACTAGCAAGTTTGTTCGAGGAGGAGAATTCTGCGAAGAACTTTGCAAGTGTGGTGAAAGATTCCATGGCGAATCGGCGAGAGAGGAAGAGGTCCAAGACCGGGGAGTCCGAAGGTGGTTGGGAAGATTGGAGCGAGGGGGTTGGTATCCTCCATACCCGCCGCCACCCATGGGACACCAATTCTTCAATCAGCCACACCTCGGCAATTCGGTATGTTCCCTAATCCAATGAATCAAGCTCCACCCCGCTTGAGATGTTTGGTCGGTACGGTCGGCCGGAGGCACCAAGAGGGAGAGGAGGTTTTCGGGGAGGAAACCGTGGACGCCCGGCAACCACCTCGCCGCAGCTCCGGGCGCCGGCTGCTCCACCGCCACGGGGAAAGTGCGGTAACCAAAGAGAAGATTGTTGCGCCGCGGAGAAGCAAGGGAGTTCAGGCGAGAAGAAGACGGGGATAGGTGAGTCTAGCAAGGAGAGCTTGGTGGATGTGGTGTGCTTCAACCGTGGTGATATCACACCACGAGCACAGGCTGTGCACGACCGAAAACTTGCTTTATCTGTCACTTAACCGGACATACAAGTGGATGCTTGCCCCGAATGGAAGAAACAACGGTAGCTGCACGATACTTTGGGAGTGCTAGTAGTGGACTAGGGTTCTTTCACATAGATGTTGAACCTAGAGGAAATAGGTTCAGACATTGGTCAAGGATGGATAACTTTGGGTTGTTCTCAATTGTTAAGGGCCGAGATAGAGGAGTCGAAATCTTGGACAACCTAAGGAAGCTGTTTGACGGGGAGTGGAATTGGAAGCTCGAAGAAACATGATCGGGTAGCTTCATTGTGAAATTTCCTCCTGCTAGGAAAGTGGAAAACTTGGTAGTGGGATCAATATCCATCTTTCCTCTTCACAAAGAAGGTGTGATGGCTTCTCTCGAAACCTTGGAATGGTGATGTAGAACCTATTTGCATGCTTTCTCGAGGTGTGGGTCCGGATGAGAGGCATTCCACCGAAGTGGGTGGACTAGTGGACAATTAAGGATGTGGCATCAAGTATTGGGATGTTGGTAGAAGTGGACTAGCCATCATTGTTTTCTAGTCTTTTCTCTGTTGTCAGAGCCAAAATTAAGTGTAAGAATCCAAGTAGAATTCCTGATGAGAGAGTGTATGAGTTTGGAGGAGGCTACTACTTAGTTAATTTCCTAGCTGAAGGGGCTATGTTACTGGAGGACAAAGAGGATGGGGATGAGGATCTAGGGGGAGATGAGGATCCTGACAATATTGATGAAGACAATCCTGATGGATTCCTGGATGAGGATCTAGGTAAGAGGGATACAGATAAACCAAAGGATGATGGCAAAGATGGTAAACCTAAAGACAAGCAGGTTGAGCAAGGAGGAAGCGCAGCTAATCAAAAGCTGTCTGCTAGCAAGGGATCTACTTCTAAAGGTGGGAGATCAGTGAGGAGGCCGCTGGACTTCAACCAGGGTGAGTCGATCATAGATAAGATGGAGACAAATTGTGCTGAGATGCTGAGAGCCATGGGGCTTGAGGATTCTGATGAGGAGGATGTGGGTGCTGGAAATTTAGACCAAGAAGATGAGGATGATGATGATGCTGAGAGCTGGCTCAATATGCCTAATGAACGGCTGTTTGAACTAAATGAGGAGTATGCTGGACAAGGGGGACAGGGTAGTCACCTTGATCTGACACAAACTCAAGATAAACAAGGGATGGAGGCAACTGTTGTAGAAGAATCCAGAATCTCTCAATCTGCTCAAGAGGTTGAGACCCCAGATCAATCTTTGAAGCTTACACAGCCATCCGAGGAAGATAGAGAAAAGTTCAAATGGAGGGGGCTAAGCGGGGAGAAAGAAAGGGAGAACCAGGGACCAGTTGTTGGTATTTCTTAGCGAAAGCAGATAAATTCCCCAAGCGTACGGAAAGACCGTTGTAGCACTTCACCCGATGATGAACAGGGTATCGTAAACTTCACGAAGAATGGTATGGTCAGGTTTAGGTCTTAACTAGGTTGCCCAGAGGAGAGAGTAGATAACTGGGAAAGTGAGGTTTCTATAGGACGAATCCTTAGAGAAAGATAACTCAATCGCTATTCACTTGCTTCGGGCACCGGATCGCACCTGGTCTGCCAAGTGATGCCGGCCTGTAGCTCTACACCGTACCCGGACGTGGGGGATTACAAAGGACGGACAGGGCTATCACCACCTGCCGCCTACCCCTCAACCATGGAGTACGAGGCAAACGAAGGTAACTATCAGCTTAGACACCACGTCTACGCTAACGTTACAGTTCTAGCGTTGGCCAGGAACATCCGTCTCTATCAGGAGTCCTCTACTAGAACTACCGCCACAAGGACGGTCGACGAACCCGCAAGCAAATAATGACAAAGATAACTTTGCAAGAAGGAACGTACAAATAGATAAACATGAACCTCTTACTTCAAGCATAAGAAGTCGCTGAGGTACAAGTGAGGAGGGAGCCGACAAATTCGGCACTCCACCTCGTGGAAGACTAGCCTCCGGGAGTACTCGAAAAGAGTTACTCCACTCTTGACCTCTCTCACTCCCCTACTTCTATTCTAGCTAGAAGCTAGGTCTAATGGCTCCACTCTTCCTCTAGTGTAAACTTGTGGAAGTGGAGAGGGAGGAATGAGAATGAAGAAATGAAAAGTGTATGTGTGAAATGAAAGAGAGAAGGGCTTTTATATGTGTAGATGGTCGGTTTCCGTGCGTCCAAATGACCAAAACACCCTCGCACCGCCCTCTGGAGCATTGAATGCACTGCCTCCAGGAAGGTGGGGCCGGGTGGTAGGCCGGCTGGCGCGCTCGCGCCAGGGGCGCGGCCGTGCCAGGTGAACCGCCCCCGGCCACCGACTTCGGCTGGCGGGCTTGGTTCTGGGCCTGGAGTTGGCCCATGTGGTGTTTCGTCACGTTGACATGTCGGTTTGGCCTTTCTCTTCTTTTCTCCTTGTCTTGCTTTTGGGCTCATTTTATAATTCAAATATTTATTCTCTTTTCTCTAGTTTTTGGCCCAAATTATATATATTCCATGAATGTACCGCAAAACAAGTGTTCACCAAAACTATGAAATTTCGTTAGTATAAATCTCCTATCTGGGTGGTTTTTGGTGAACTATGAACCTAAATTGGCGGGGTTAGATATGCAATATGGACCGCCGACAAGCTCCCCCACACTTGCTAGCGCTTTGCTCATCCTCGAGTGAAGCAAAAGTCACTAAGGTGGTTTGTCTTCCTGAGATAATAATCTGCATACAGATTATTCCAAGCCTCACTGGTTATCTGTGAGCATTCATGGTATCTACCAAGTAATCTTTGAGCTTATTGAGGGATGGAACTGCCTGGATTTCAAGTCAACTCGTGTCTCCCTGCTTTCAAGACTTGGGGTTTTGAAACTTTTTGTAAGAAAAACGATAGCAATTGAGTTCCTCAAGTGATGCTCTCAAGTCACTCTTTTTAGATTTGTAAGTGTTTGATCCTCACCAAAGGTCGTTTTGCCTTGCTGCTCATCCTACCTTTAATGGCTGATATCTGGAGTTCATAGGTATGGATGAGATGCTTGCTTACCTTGTGTATGTTGTTGTGTCAAAAACATGGATCAATGGAGGGAAGGACATAGCCCTAGATCGAATTGTGCAAGTGTGTAGAAAATAAATGTGGGTGGAACTCCTTTTGTCATGTTCTCTCTCTCTTTTTATTTGAAGGAGAAAAATGGGCTTCCCTATAAAAAGATATTTCTTTCTTTTATTCTCCTCTTTCTCTTTTTTTTAAAGGACTTATATAGAGGAGATCTTTTCTTTCTCTTTTTTTTCTATTCTGACAGGGATACTGATTCTAATGAAGCCCAAAATTTTTTTTTTTTTGCAAGTGGATAATATTTGAGAGAGAAAATCATGAGTGTAGTGGTTGGAGTTTTTATTGTAGTGAAGATGATTGCGTAACTCTCAGTAAGAGTCAGCGATTTTTGGTGGATGGATGAGAGGGTGTAGTGCGCGACTTTCAGGGTAAAAGTCGGTGATTTATTTATTTGGTGGGTGTGTGTGATATTCGATCTTGGGGATATGAAACTTCTCTCACAATGATCCAATAAAACTCGACACAACTTAATGCAAGGATAAGCGGCTATGTGGCAAGGTTTATAAATGTAGCACTAAAATTTGGCTCGTAGGAATTTAATCATCACTTGAGAAACATGCTATAAGTTTTGATATTTTTGCAAAGAAAAACCCAAGTCTACTGCAAGAGATAAACAAGTATCATATCATCCTACTATCTCTCATCCCACAATAACTTAGATATTCATGGAGTCCCTAAAAACAAAGTAGTTGCTCACAGATAGATAGAATATTGGCGAGGTATAAAAAGTATGCGAGTCGCAATCGATCATGGAACACAGAGGTAGAGCAGCCAATTTTTAGTTATAAGATCTACTTATTTCTAGACAAATAAAAGTATTTGGAGGGAGTGAGAAGATGCACAAACCAATGATTTTTAAGTCACGAATTTTTTTGTGCATTTCTTTTGAGAGGTTGGGATGGCCTCCCCCACACTTGTTTTTTTACCTGTCTCTTGGATTTTTATGCAACACATAGGACAAAAACAAGTGTATACAAGAGAGAACACAAATATATTTATTCAATTATAAAACTAAAGATTACACATAGGCGCACGATTACAAAGTAAATCGGAAAGGGAAATGCAATAAAGCTGAAATTTTAAAACGATGCGTGCGCCTAATTTATTTGGGTGGAGCGGAAGGCTCTAAAAAGGAAGCTCGAGGACGTCCGCAACTCCTATTTTCGTGGCGACTCCTTCTAACTCCTCATACATCTCTATGTGAAGGGAGTCGATTTCTTGTTCTAGCATGATTTCAGCCGAGCTTCTTTCAGCAAGCCTACCCTGAAGATAGCGAATGTAACTAGAAAGCTCTTTGATCTTTTTATGCGGCCCCTCCTTAGTTGGCCCTTTAGGTAGAGGCAAAGCCTCACCAAAGAAACCAGCGGGCTGCCCTTGAATTGGAGGGTTGTAAAGGAGACGAGGAGTGTACACGCCTCCTTTTTTCCCCACAAGTCCCTTTCCACGCCTTCCATCCGCCCGATCAACTCCTTGAATGGTATAGGAAAATTCGGGGGCTTTGAAAGAGGAGGTTTCGGGAGACGAAGGCCTAGGGCGCTTGCTTGGGCGGCTGTCCGTCGCGGCTTTTGCTGCCCTTGCCATTGGCGCCATAGGTGGAGCTTCGATGGCGGCGGTGCCGCCATATGCTCAACCCTCTCTCTCTTCTCTAAGTAAATTTTGGCAAAAGAGAGAGCTTTCTTTTGTCAAAAGGAACAAGGGCCATGTCTTCTTGGTAGAAGAAAGAACTTTCTGGTGTAGGAGTATGAACAAGAGAGAAAGAGATGAATGGCTTGAGCTTTTGTGAAGAGGAGAAGAGGAGATGGCTCAATTTATAGGTGTTGGTAACATCTCTGTCTCTCACGAATGCAACAAGATCAAACTCCACAAGGTGAGCATCGAGAAGGGCCGAGGATCAGAGACAAAATTTGGGGAGCAACGGCTCGCCCCGGCGCGCGCGCCCGGGGCGTGGCCGCGCCCGGTTGCGGCACGCTCGATCCTGTGTTTCGTTCTAGTGACCTCTAATGGTCTAAATGTTGCCAAAATGTGGTGTTTTGACCGATTGCACGATCGAGGCTCACGCTCCACTCCGTATTTTTTTTTGAATGGAGCAAAGGGATTTTCAGAAAATATTTTGTAAAAACATTTATTTGAAATATCCAAGACTTATAAAAAGATAGAAAGTCTAGGAATAAATGCTGGAATATTTCTATGAATAAAATATTATTTGAAAATATTTTTGATAAGAAAGAATAGAATAACTAGCCTCAAAAAGTGAGAGCTCTCAAAGTCAAGGCATAATTAAATCTATTCGATCTAGCTCTTCATTGAAATTTAAATCGCGAGGAAAGGTTTGAGACGCTAACCGTTAATTTTGAAGATATTACCGTCGTCATCTTGAATTGTGATTGCCCCATGAATTGATGTGTCGATGACGGTGTACGGTCCTTTCCATTTACTCCGCAACTTCCCTTCACCGAATAATTTCACCTTCGAGTTGAAGAGCAAAACCTTGTCGCCTTGCTTGAAGGTTTTGAGCTTGATTCGGTGATCATGCCATCTCTTTGTTCACTCTTTGTAGAGCTTGGCATTATGATAAGCCTTCTCTCACCATTCTTCCAGTTCAGAAACAAGGTCGACGATTTCGCCGGCAAATTTGAGATCCATATTCCAGCTCTTGATAGCCCAATAAGCTCGATGCTCGAGCCTACGGTAAGTGGCAACTTTTCCCGTACACGAGCTGGAATGGTGACATGCCGATGGGGGTTTTGTAAGCGGTCCTGTATGCCCAGAGTGCGTCAGGGAGCTTACTTTTCCAGCCTTTCCCCATATCATTGACCGTTTTCTGCAGGATGTTCTTGATCTGTTTGTTTGAGGTCTCTGCTTGACCACTATTTTGAGGATGGTAGGGGGTAGCTATGTTATGCTTGGCGCCAAGCTCCTTCAAGAATGTTCTGAATGTTTTGTCAATGAAGTGAGATCCCCCATCGCTGCACCATGCGTGGTGTTCCAAAGCGAGGAAGATTACTTCATGGAACATCTTTCATGCGTGCTTGGCGTCACCGCTTCCGCAGGCATAGCTTCTACCCACTTGGATACGTAGTCAACAGCCACTATGATGTACTCGCAACTCGGGACTTCGGAATGGTCCCATGTAGTCAATGCCCCACACATCAAATATCTCAATTTGAAGGTTGTAGTGTAGTGGCATTGCATTGCGAGCCGTGATGCCTCCTTGGAACCGACACTTCCGACACCTCCGAATGAACTCTTTGGTGTCCTCGTACATCGGCCGAAGAATTCGCATTGCCGTATTTTTGCTTGTGTGCGGAATGCTCCATAATGGCCTCCGTACGGCGAAGTGGCACTTCTCAATGATTTGTAGGCCTTCAAGCCGGTACGCATCTCCTCAATAGACCATCCGAACATACCCGATACGTATGGGTCATCCCAAAGGTGACGTCGGCTTTCGACTTGCGCTTTCTCCCCCTTTCTCCCCGGCGGTACATATCCGGCAACCATATAGTTGACGATGTTCGCGTACCAAGGGTTGGTGTCCGTCACCTTTAGTAGCATGTCGTCGCGTAGGAAGTCATTTATAGGGAGTTCCTGCATGTTAGTAACCTCGCATACGCGACAAATGATCCGCAACGGTATTTTCTACTCCCTTTTTATCTTTTATTTCAAGATCAAACTCCCGGAGTACAAGAATCCAAATAATCAAACGGGGTTTTGCGTCTTTCTTAGTGAGCAAATATTTCAAAGCCGCGTGGTCTCTGTAGACAATGACTTTTGCTCCTACTAAGTAAGACCTAAACTTATCGATAGCATAAACGACCGCCAGAGCTCTTTCTCATGGTGAGCGTAATTGAGCCGAGCTCCCGTTAGTGTTTTGCTAGCATAAGCGATTGCATGATGCTTCTTATCTTTGGTTTGGCCAAGGACCGCACCAACAAAGATAGTCACTAGCATCACACATGATCTCGAATGGTAGGGTCCAATCAGAGGTTGGATGATCTGAGCGAGATGAGTGCATTCTTAAGAGTATTGAATGCTTGTAAGCATTCATCTCGTGAATTTGAAAGGTACGTCCTTAGCTAGTAGGCTCGTGGAGGGGTCTAGAGATTTAAGAAAAGTTTTGATAAATCTCCTATAGAACCCCGCATGGCCTAGAAATCTACGGATTCCCTTTACGTTCACAAATGGGGAGCAGTTGCTCGATAACTTCTATCTTAGCCTTGTCTACCTCTATCCCTCGTTCCGATACTAGGTGGCCTAGGACAATGCCCTCGCGACCATGAAATGGCACTTTTCCCAATTAAGTACCAAATCTTTCTCCCGGCACCTTTGCAAGACTTTGTCTAAATTTTCAAGACAATGATTGAAAGTTTTTCCATAGACTCGAGAAATTGTCCATGAAGACTTCCATTATTTCCTCAATCATGTCTCGAGAAGATAGACATCATACACCATTGGAAGGATGCGGCGTTACACAACCCGAACGACATCCTTCTATAGGCATATGTTCCATAAGGACAAGTGAATGTTGTCTTGCTTTGATCATCGTGGTGGATGGGTATTTGATGATAACCCGAATACCCATCTAGGAAACAAGAAAGAGTGTTTCGCTAACCGCTCCAACATTTCATCAATGAAGGAAAGCGAGAAGTGATCTTTCTTAGTTGCCGTGTTGAGTTTTCGGTAATCGATACACATTCTCCACCCCGTGACGGTTCTTTGTGGGATAAGCTCATTTTTATCATTCTTAATTACCGTCATACCTCCTTTCTTGGGAACCACTTGGACGGACTAACCTGGCCGTTATGTGGTAGGGGATAAATAATCCCGGCGTGAAAAAGTTTCAAAACCTCCTTTTTCATGACTTCACGCATCGCATTATTCAGCCTCGTTGAGGCTCTGAGTTGGCGTACTCGAGGGGTCAATGGGAATGTGATGAGTGCATAAGGTTAGGCTTATACCCTTGTGATCATTAGGGAATACCCGAAGAGACGCCCTATGCTTTTCTAGCATGGCGATGAGTTCGGCAGCCTCCTTTGTTGCTAAGCTTGTTGCTTATGATGACAGGAGTTTGCGAATCGCCATCCAAGAAAGCATAGCGTAGTCCCGTGTGGGTTTAAGCTCAATTGGAGGTCGTGGTCGGTTTCTCCTCCTTGGGTAATTCTATGGTTTCTCCCAGCTTCATCTTCCTCTTCTACAAAGTGAGGAGCATCGCTCTCCAAAGACATCTCCGGGGTTTCAAAAGGAATTACCGACATGACCTCTAGGGGTTTACTAGGGGAGTTCACCACCGAGTTTTAGCTCGTGTGACTTGAATAGAGAATCATTCTCTCCCTAGTTTCACACCTAAATCCCTATTTTTGGTGGACTTGTAACGAGTTTCTCTAGGGATGACCGATTAGAATGTCGAAATCCCGGATGTCAAAGATGTGAAAGTCCAGGGCCATTTCGACTTCTTGATGGTGGAGAGTTATGTTGTGCGAATCCCAAGTCCGTTAAGAGTAGACCGAGGTGCTACCCTAAAGGATTTGACTCGTCCGAGTACGCGATTTCTCTCCTAGGCACATGAATGCGTAGGATTTTGACATAATGTTGCTCCAACAAAGGGGATTGTACAGTAACATCCACCCAATCTCCTTGGATTTTGCACCAAGGGTTGAAGAAGGAACACGAATCTGAATTTCTTCGGTGAGAGCTCCCCTTCGCTACCCATTCAGTAGCTTATTATAGCCAACTCCTTAATGGATTCTCGAGAAATAATTCATCAAGAGGATCGCTTAGGAGTGACAGGGATTGGTGGTCTCCTATGACATTCATATTTCGAGGTATTTCCGAAATCTTCGAAAAACTCGTCCTCGAATACAAGAAGTTCCATTTGATCGGAAACTTCCTCTCGCGGCTGTTCGAGAGAGGTAGTCTCTATCACAGTTCGGCACTTGCCAAAGAGACTTCCTCTTTAACTGGCCTGTGCTCAAACTGATAGGTTCTAGCGGGGGAGTGTTCTCTAAAATATGATTTAGGAGAGCTTCTCCTTCCGCCGTGGTCTTATGTATAAAGGATCCACCGGCGACGCATCGAGCAATAGGGCAGATTCTTCCGCCAAGCCCTAACCAAAAGTGCTGCAAGAGCACGTGGTTTGGGATAGAAAGTCGACCCGACTGCCGGTCGGTCAAAAATCGGTCCCACTCTCGCACCTATAGTTTCATTTTCTAGTTGTCGGAAGTTGAGAATCTCTTGTCGCAGGGAAGCGATTCGAGATATAGGGAAGAATGCGACGCAAAAACTGTCACGAAGTTCTTCCCAATCTCCATTTACCTTCCCTACGTTTTGGTCGTACCACTGTCTCGCCCTCTCATTGAGAGAGAAGGGAAACTACTTCCAACGCAATGTTTCTTGTGACATGCCACAAATGGTTAGGCATGCACAGAGTTGCTCAAACTCCCTTAGGTGATGATATGGATTTTCATAATCCAAACCTAAAAGGCTTGGTCCCGAACCATGGCTATGAAGCCAGACGGAGCTCGTAACTAGAAGTCATGATTGGCTTCGAGGATCGTGGCGGTTCAACGAGCTCGCCCTTAGAGCCGATTGGCAATGGTTGATAGCTCCATTTATAAGACGAAAATAAAAAATAGAAGCAAAGGTAGAACAAGATACACGGGCAACTAGGTTCGTAGATAAACTTGACAACCGTTCCTCAAGAACGGCGCTTTAAATGCTTGTTGGTATTTCTTAGTGAAAGCAAGAAATTCCAGAAGCGCACGGAAAGATCGTTGTAGCACTTCACCCGGTGATGAACAGGTATCGTAAACTTCACGAAGAACGGTATGGTCAGTTTAGGTCTTAACTAGGTTGCCCGAGGAGAGAGTAGATAACTAGGAAAGCGAGGTTTTCTATAGGATGAATCCTTAGAGAAAGATAACTCAATCGCTATTCACTTGCTTCGGCACCGGATCGCACCCGGTCCGCCAAGTGATGCCGGCTACGTAGCTCTACGCCTGCCGGACGTGGGGATTACAAAGGACGGACAGGCCGGTCACCACCTCGCCGCCTACCCTCAACCATGGAGTACGAGGCAAACGAATGTAACTATCGCTTAGACACCACGTCAACGCTTAACGTTGCGCCCTAGCGTTGGCCAGAACATCCATCTCTATCGAGTCCTCTACTAGAACTACCGCCACAAGGACGGCCGACGAACCCGCAAGCAAATAACAACAAAGATAACTTTGCAAGAAGGAACGTACAAATAGATAAACACGAACCTCTTACTTCAAGCGTAAGAAGTCGCGCTGAGGTACAAGTGAGGAGGGGCGACAACCGCACTCCACCTCGTGGAAGACTAGCCTCCGGGAGTACTCAAAAGAGTTACTCCGCTCTGACCTCTCTCACTCCCCTACTTCTATTCTAGCTAGAAGCTAGGTCTAATGGCTCCACTCTTCCTCTAGTGTAAACTTGTGGAAGTGGAGAGGAGGAAACGAGAATGAAGAAATGAAAAGTGTATATGTGAAATGAAAGAGAGAAGGGCTTTTATATGTGTAGATGGTCGGTTCCCCGCATACGTCCAAATGACCAAAACACCCCCGCACCGCCCTTCCGGAGCATTGAATGCACCGCCTCCGGAAGGTGGGGCCGGGTGGCAGCCCGGCGCGTCGCGCTGTGGGCGCGCCGCGCTGCGCCAGTGAACCGCCCCCGGCCACCGACTTGGCCGGCGGGCTTGGTTCGGGGCCGGAGTTGGCCCATGTGGTGTTTCGTCACGTTGGCACGTCGGTTTGGCCTTTCTCTTCTTTTCTCCTTGTCTTGCTTTTGGGCTCATTTTATAATTCAAATATTTATTCTCTTTTCTCTAGTTTTTGGCCCAAATTATATATATTCCATGAATGTACCCGCAAAACAAGTGTTCACCAAAACTATGGAATTTCATTAGTATAAATCTCCTATCCGGGTGGTTTTTGGTGAATTATGAACCTAAATTGGCCGGGTTAGATATGCAATAAGGACCGCCAACACAGAGCCATACCCGCAGGAGGAGTCCGAGGAACTTAGGTGATGATAGGCCAATGGTGGAGAAAGCCCAGAGCTCAAAAGAAAACATGATCTCGAGATCAACCTAGGTAACAAAACTCATATCACCGCTGGTTCTTTACTTTCGTGGGTCAGCAGATATTGGGTTAAAGATTGAGGGTGGCTACCCACAATCAAACCAAGTGCTGGATAGCATTTTATCTCTAGAAGAAAGTAGGTCTAAAAATGTTTTTCGTGTTGCAACAATGTGCGCTTCCGGGGGTGAGACCAAAGCAGTAGTTCAACCCGTAAATTAGATAGCCAGGGGTGGCTGCCACAATAAGGTCCTAGGTGGTTAGAGAGGGGGTGAATAGCCTATAAAAATTTCTATAAACTTGCTAAGCAAACTTCATTAGTAAGACAAACGCGTAAAGCAAGTTTTGCTTAGCCTACAATGTGTTGCAAGCCTCCTATCCAACGAAGTGTTTGATCACTTGCACACAAACAATCAACAATGCCGTGATAGCGCTACACAATTAAGGCTCATGGCGGAACCACAAGGCAATTCTACTTACAACTAGAAGGCCGAGATAGCGCTACACAATTAAGGCTCGACGAACCATAAGCAATTCTAGTAAAGTAAATACACGAGAGGACGGAATGGTTATACCGCCGTGTCGAGTCGAGGTTACCAATCACCAAGAAGATGGACAATCAATTCAATCGGCAACAACATAATGGATGATGAACAATCATCGGGAGACAAAGATGAACACAATGATTTATCTCTGGATGTTCACTTGGGCACCGCCAATCTACGTCACCCGTTGTGTCAACCAACACCTAGATGGTCCTTTGGTGTGACCCTCAAGTCACTTGCCCCACAAGGCACTTCCCTGCAAGGAAACCACAAGGCACCACTCTCAAGCGAGGTACTCAACGACACACGTAATCCAATAGAGTTGCTCTTCGCGATCCCCGCGAGGTGAGCACACAACCTCTCACAAAACAACCGGAGGTGGCCAAGAACAATCACCTTCTCTTGCCAATGCCTCCAACAATCTCCAAGCCGGCTAGGAGCGGTACTCTCCAAGAGTAACAAGAAATCCACCCGACCAAACAACTCGCAAGTGCCACTAGATGAATCAACTCATGCAATGCACTTCGAATCACTAATCTCACTCAAGATTAGCAATCAAGCAAGAGAGAATGAGTAGGAGGGCTTATTACAAGCTCACAAAGGAGTATGGAATGTTAGAATGTGCAAGAGACGGTGCCATGGCCGGCCACCCTTCTATTTATAACATCCCAAAGGCCAACTAGCCATTACCTTCTCGCTGCATAGAATACATGCGTCGGACGTGTCTTTCGCAAGCGCCGACGCGTCCTACGCGTGACACCACACCGTGTGCCAAGCCGAGATTCAAACTAACCGTTACCCCTTCAAACGTGAACGCCGACGCGCAATTTGTGAGCGTTGGACGCGCCCTATGCACGTCGGACGCTACCCGAGGGCATATTTTCACGTCGCACCATCGGACGCCAAATTTGTGAGCGCGGACGCGTCCTACGCACGCCGGACGCTACCCGTGAGCATGTTTTCGCGTCGCACCATCGGACGCCCATTTTGCAAGCGCCGGACGGCTTACGCACGCCGGACGCGTCTGCGCGCGTCCGAGCTCTCAGGACAGTAGACCACCTCACGCCAAACGAGCATATCTCTTAGCTCCGAACTCCGTTTTCGATTAATCAACTTCAACATCACCTCCCTTGCAAATGTGCCAACACCATCAAGTGTACACCATTATGTGCTTGTGTGTTAGCATTTTCACAATCATTTTCAAGGGTTATCAATTAGCACACTAGATCCTAATGCATCAACATGAAATGATAGACCTAGTGGCACCCGTGCATTGAATAGCCGATAAGATTTCCCCTCTTAATAGTGCGGCTATCGATCCTAAACCACTCACATCCTCTATGGTGTCTTGAGTGCAAAAAATGGCCCTATCGCTATACCTTTGCCTTGAGTCCATTTTGTTCCTCCAAGTGTTATGAACACTTCACACCGTCACGTGACCGTCTCGATCCATCGACCTCGACTTCACTTTGCTATTCACCGTGCATCGGTCCACGGCGCCTAGTCTTGCCCGAGCTTCACCATCGCATGGTCCTTCACTCCCAAGCCTCCCCGACTAGCCCTTCACCTTCAACACCCGTCCATGGAGCCAAGCATCGCCTTGATCTTCATCTTTGATCACATGACATGTGTCATGCTTCATATTCAATAAGCTTATCATGTGGACAACCTTTCTCTAATCAACCACTTAGATAAGCAAGGTTAGTCCTTATGTTTCATCAATTACCTAAAACCAAACTAGGGACTTTTAGTCTCCCCTTTTTGTAATTGATGACAACCTCTCAAAGATGATTTTTATAATAAGAATTTTAAACTTGTCATATTTGTCCAATCATTAAGCTCATAAGAAGGATTTGGACAACTATAGCAAGGTTCGGTTTTGGTAGCATTAGCTCCCTCTACATATGTGCATAGAGTTTGGATTGAAGCTTTTGCACATATGCATGGATAAAGATTTGTGAGAGAGTAATTTACCAAAAATGATGCTAAGGTGTAAGAAATGGACCTTTGAAGCATGTACCAATCGGAGTTGCATTTTACACCATCCTTAGCACCATGAAGTAACTAGACATCCATCAAAAACTCAAGAACCCCGTGAGATCAACATTATAAGCAAGGTTCTGAACCACTTGTAAAAACAACTCAGAATGTCTAGATACAACCTATGCATGCTAGTAGATCATTTCATCATTCAAGTTCTATACTAGCATTGCACCACACAAGCAAGAGGACACCACTTTTATAAAAACTTGTAATGTAAAACTATCCAAGTGCAATGAGCAAGTCATATGAGAATGCACAAACAAATGCAATAGCTTTGTTCATGAGCTTGCTCCCCTTCTTATGTGCATCAAAATTCTATTTATCCCCTTATCACGTCCAATCATCTTTTTCTCTCCCTTTGTCAATAACTTACCCAAAAAATGGGATCAAATTATGGAAAGAAAAGGACTTTGATGGAGTAAACAACATATTTAGTCAAATTTGGTTCAATCTAGAACACTTGCCAAAGATATTTAATTCGGTTTGAACCAAAAACAAGCTTCTTCACACCTCATGAAAGGGTTATCTTGCCTATGTTGAATTAAACACTTATAGCAAACCTTCTAGATTCAACACTAGGATTGCAAGCCCACAAACATGTCATATATCACCACTAGATCAAAACAAGCATAGAATAAATAGTGGTAACATATATCCATCAAACTCATTTGATTTATCATTAATGCTCATAGAAACCACTTATTATGTCTACATGCTCTAGCAAGTCCTTAAAGTATGAATGATATGTCAATCAATTGTACCTTGCTTTGTCGAAGGAGAGGCATGTCAAGTAGTGGTGGGTGCATTCAACACATGTTTAAGAAATCAAGAATGTTCAACTCATTCCTTAGCTTGCAAAACCTTCTTCATCAAGTGGCTTGGTGAGAATATCGGCAAGTTAATCATCGGTACCCACACTTTCAATAGATATGTCTCCCTTTGTTGATGATCTCTAATGAAGTGATGCCTTATGTCAATGTGCTTTGTTCTTCCATGTTGAACCGGGGTTTTATGTCATCTTGATTGCACTTTCATTATCGTAAAACAATGGCACATTCTTGAAGTTGATACCATAATCCTTTAAGTTGACTTATCCAAAGCAATTGTGCACAACAACCCCGCACTAACATATTCGCCGGCCAAGAGATTGCCACCCTATTTTGTTTCTTTGAGGACCATGACACAAGTGATCTTCCAAGAAGTTGACATGTACCACTTGTGCTCTTTATATTGATCTTGCAACCACCATAGTCGAAGTTCGAATATCCAATCAATTCAAACTTTGACCCTTTTGGATACCATAGTCCAACATCTCTTGTTTGCTTCAAGTACCTCAATATTCTCTTTGTTACTATGAGATGACTTCCCTCTCTAGGTGAGGCTTGATATCTAGCACACATGCAAACACTAAACATGTCATCCGCCTTGATGCGTGACATAGAGTAGGCTTCCAATCAAAGATGATAATCCTTTTGATTCACCATGTTTACATCAACATCACTATCAAGATTCCCATTGGTGCCCATTGGAGTTGAGATTGGCTTTGCATCTTGCATCTCAAACTTCTTCAACATGTCCCTTATGTATTTCCTTGGCTCACAAATGTCCCATTCTTCAATTGCTTGACTTGAAGACCAAGGAAATAGCTAAGTTCACCAATCATGGACATTTCAAACTCTTTTGCCATCATATCACCAATTCTTCACAATATGTTTGATTGGTTGATCCAAAGATGATATCATCAACATAGATTTGCACAATGAAGAGATCATTACCAATCTTCTTGTGAATAGAGTAGTATCAAACTTGCCCATCTTGAATCCCTTTGAGAGAAGAAAATTCATCAATCTCTCATACCATGCTCTAGGTGCTTGCTTCAAGCCATACAATGCCTTCTTCAACTTGTACACATGGTCGGGCTTCTTCTCATCTTCAAAACTAGGAGGTTGCTCAACATATACTAGCTCATTGATGATCCCATTGAGAAATGCACTTTTGACATCCATTTGATATAGCTTGATGTTGTGGGCACATGCATACGCCAATAGAATTCTTATTGCTTCTAATCTAGCCATGGGAGCATATGTTTCATCATAGTCAAGACCTTCAACTTGACTATAGCCTTGAGCAACTAGTCTTGTTTTGTTTCTCACTACATTGCCATCTTGATCTTGCTTATTTTTGAATACCCATTTGGTTCCAATGACATTGTAGTCTTTCGCCTCTCAACTAGCTCCCAAACATCATTTCTTGTGAAGTTGTTGAGCTCCTCTTGCATAGCCATGATCCAACGCATCCTTCAAAGCTTCATCAACTTTCTTTGGTTCTATGGTTGACACAAATGATGCATGTTCACAAAACATTGCCAACTTTGATCTTGTTTGCACACCACTTCTTATATCACCAATAACACTATCAATTGGGTGATCTCTTGCAACATGTTGTGGTTGTAGCACTTGCATTTGATTGCTTGAACTTGGTTGATCACTTGACTTGTCTTCATTGGATGAACTAGCACCATGATCTTGCACTTGAGAATTACTAGCTTGCCTCAATGGAGAGTTGAGCACTTGATCTTTATCCTCATCTTGCACATCAATCACTTGCTTTGCTCTAATATCCCCAATGTCCATATTCTTCATAGCTTCAACCAATTGAGTTCCACCAACATCTTCTAGATTCTATTCTTCATCTTGTGACCCATTGGTTTCATAAAATTGCACATCATGGACTTCTTCTAGTGCCACTTGAGTTGTTCCAAACTCTATAAGCCTTGCTTGCGCTGAATAACCAAGTAGGAACCCCTCATCACATATCCTATCAAACTTTCCCAATCTAGTGCCCTTCCTTAAGATGTAGCATTTGCAACCAAACACTCCAAAGTAAGCAATATTGGGCTTTCTTCCATGAAGTATCTCATATGGGGTCTTCAGGAATTGATGACAATAGAGCCGTTGATGTAGAAGCATGCCGTGTTGATTGCTTCATCCCAAAATGATTGACTAACATTGTACTCATGAAGCATTGATCTAGCCATGTCAAGCAATGTTCTATTCTTCCTCTCTACTATACCATTTGATTGTGGAGTGTACTTGGCTGAGAATTGATGACCAATACCATAGTGATCACATAATTCTTCCATTCTTGTATTCTTGAACTCACTCCCATTGTCACTTATCACTTTCTTGATTCTCATATCAAACTCATTATGAACTCTAGTGAGAAAGGTTTTGAAGATGTCATACACTTCACTCTTATCATTAAGAAAGAATACCCATGTGAATCTTGTGAAGTCATCCACTATGACAAACCCATACTTGTTGCCACTAATGCTTGTGTATGTAGTTGAGCCAAATAGATCCATGTGCAACAACTCAAATGCCTTGCATGTGCTCATTGTGCTCTTCTTAGGATGAGATTCCAACTTACTTCCAGGCTTGACATGCACTACAAAGCTTATTCTTCTTAAACTCAACATCTTTCAAACCGTCAACAAGATTGTGAGTTGTAAGCTTCTTTATTTGTTTCATTCCAACATGACCAAGCCTTCTATGCCAAAGCCATCCCAAACTTGATTTGGAGATCAAACATGTAGTTAAGGAAGCTTCACTAGTGTTGAAGTCAACAAGATAGAGGTTCTCATATCTAAAGCCTTTGAACACCAAATTGGAACCATCAAGAGAAACTATCTCAACATTATTTACCCCCAAAGATGCACTTGTAGCCTAGATCACAAATTTGTGCCACGGATAGAAGATTGAAATCCAAGCTCTGAACTAGCAACACATTGGAGACACTCATGTCATTAGATATTGCAATCTTGTCCAAGCCAACAACCTTGCCTTTCTTGTTATTCCCAAATGTGATTGACTCAATGCCACTATTATTCTTCTCAATTGAATCAAACATTCTTGATGTGCTGGTCATTTGTTGAGAACACCACTATCAATGATCCAATGCCTTCCTCCGGCTTTATAGTTCACCTACAAGCAAATCAATGAAGCTTAGGTACCCATTTTTTGCTTGGGTCCTTGTAGGTTAGTGACTAAGCTCTTTGGTACCCAAATAGCCTTCTTCTTGGGCCAATAATGGGAGTACCAATAAACTTAGCTTGCACATATTTCACACCCTTGGTAAGCACATAACAAGAATCAAAATAGTATTGACAAGTTTCTTGTTTTCTTTCTTCTTGTTGCAACTATGCTCTAGGTGCCCAAATTGCTTGATCTATAGCAAAAACCGACCATTGCTCTTCACAAAGCTAGGCTTTGGAGCTGCAAAGGCCGCCTTGCCTTTCTTGGAGGTATAGCCTAATCCCTCTTTGTTAAGAGAGAAATTTTGGCTATCCAAGCATTTTAGCAAACGGGGGTCTCACCGCCATAGGCCTTGCCTAGAGCGTGAGTGAGCTCATCCACCTCTTTCTTGAGGGTCTCATTCTCAACCATTAGTGAGGCATCACAAGTGAAACCATCACTAGTAGCGGAGGTAGAGTCGGTGGTGGTGGTGGATGAAGAGCTTACAAGAAGGATTAGCATTTGACATGGTGATGGGTTGATAAAATGAATCATCAATGATGTCACAAGATACACCTATATCACTCAATGCAATAACATCTTTCTTTGCTTGTTACTCAAGAAGCAATGAGTGAGCCTTTTTAAGCTTGGAATGAGCATCACCAAGTTTCTCATGGTCTTTCACTAGACACTCATGAGTGGTTTTAAGCTCACTAAGAACTTTCTCAAGTATTCCTACTTTCATAGAAAGTTTCTTACACTCCTTGTCCTTGGCAATAGCTATATCTCTAGTTTGTTGCATCAAGTCATACATTTGTTCCTTAGAAGATTCATCATCATCATCATCATTATCACTATTGTGAGCATATTCTATCTCACTATCATCATCACTATCATCGTATATTACCTTAGATTCTTTTGCCATGAAGCATGAAGATGAAGGTAGAGAAAAGTGAAGGCTTCTTGTTGATGGTGATTGAAGTAAGAGCCTTGTTGGATGAATCTTCATCTTCATCATCATCATTGTCACTCATCCAAGTGACCACATAAGCACCATTCTTTCCTTTCTTCAATGTCATCTTGGCCTCATGCTTCTTTTGCTCAAACTTGCCCTTCTTGTTGTTTTTTTTTTCTTGTCATATGGCAATCTGCTTTGTAGATGCTCGGGTGCTATCACAATTGAAGCATCTTCTTTGTTGCTCTTTGCTCTTGAAGTTGTCATTTCTCTTCTTGAAGCCTCTTCTCTTGATGAACATGTGACCCATCTTCTTGACCACAAGAGCAAGTGCCTCATCATCAATCTCAAAGTCACCATCTTCCTCATTGTTTTCTTTCTTCAAAGATTGGTGCTTTGCCCTTGGAGGAGGTGGCTTGGAATGCCACGGTCTTCTTCTTCTTCTCTTCTTTCACCTTCTCCTTCTCATCAACATCTTGATCATATTTGTCATATGTCAAGACCTCACTAAGCAAGTCATTGGGCTTCTTTGATTCAAGCCCATCTCTTTGTAGCATCATGATCAACATCTTGAATCTTTTTGGCAAACCCAACAAGAACTTGTGGTAAAAATCTTCATCTTGTGTCTTGTGCCCCAAACTCTTGAGATCATTCACAATCACTTGCAATCGATGAAACATTTCAATGATTGTTTCATCATCTTTCTTCTTGAAGTTCTCAAACTCACTTGAGCCCATAGAGCTTGGCACTCTTCACAACTTTGTGCCCTCATATGTTTCACTCAACCTAGTCCACACTTCAATAGCCAATTCCAAATCTTTGATTCCCTCAAACACTTTTGTATCAATGCCATTGTAAATTATGTTGAGATCCATTCTATTGCATGTTATATTGGCTCTATCTAAGTCGGTGAGGTGATCGGCATCAAGAATAGCATAATCATATAAAGTAACTTGTAAGACTCTCTCATGAATAGAACCAAGATACATGATCATCCTCCTCTTCCAATGATCAAAAGAACTAACTCCATCAAAGAACGGTGGCTTGCCCCAACATGGTTAAACACAATTTGAGCCATACTTTAACACCGAAGGTTGTTAAGCCTTAATTAATTCCAAGTGACTCCAGCTCCGATACCACTTGTGAGGTCCTAGATGGCTAGGGAGGTGAATATACTATAAAAAATTCTTACAAACTTACTACAAACTTCAAGTAAGACAACAGCGAAAAGCAAGTTTTGCTTAGCCTACAATATGTTGCAAGCCTCCTATCCAACAAAGTGTTTGATCAATTGCACACAAACAATCAACAATGCCGTGATAGCTACACAATTAAGGCTCACGGCGGAACCACAAGGCAATTCTACTTTACAACTAGAAGGCCGAGATAGCGCTACACAATTAAGGCTCTCGGCAACCACAAGCAATTCTAGTAAAGTAAATACACTAGAGGACGGAATGGTTATACCGCCGTGTCGAGTCAAGGTTGCCAATCACCAAGAAGATGGACAATCAATTCAATCGGCAACAACACAATGGATGATGAACAATCACTGGAGACAAAGATGAACATAATGATTTATCTTCTACGTTCACTTGGGCACCGCTAAGCTACGCCACCCGTTGTGTTGACCAACACCTAGATGGTCCTTTGGTGTGACCTCAAGTCACTTGCCCCGTGTAAGGCACTTCCCAGGGTGGAAACCATAAGGCACCACTCTCAAGCGAGGTACCAATGACACACGTAATCCAATAGAGTTACTTTTGGTGCATCCCCCGCGAGGTGAGCACACAACCCCCACAAAACAACCGAGGTGGCCAAGAACAATCACCTTCTCTGCCAACGCTCCAACAATCTCTAAGCCGGCTAGGAGCGGTACTCTCCAAGAGTAACAAGAAATCCACCGGCCAAACGACTCGCAAGTGCCACTAGATGAATCAACTCATGCAATGCATCAATCACTCAATCTCACTCAAGATTAGCAATCAAGCAAGAGAGAATGAGTAGGAGGGCTTATCACAAGCTCACAAGGAGTATGGAATGTTAGAATGTGCAAGAGAGGGTGCCATGGCCAAATCACCCTTCTATTTATAATATCCCAAAGGCCAACTAGCCGTTACCTTCGGCTGCAGAATACACGCCACGGACGCTGTCCTACACAAAAGCTGTGCCTGACGCGGCCCACGCGTACACCACACCGTGTGCCAAGCCGAGATTCAAACTAGCCATTACCCCTTCAAACGTGAACGCCGAATGCGCAATTTGTGAGCGCCGGACCGCTGCGTCCTATGCACACCGGACACTACCCAAGCAGAGCATGTTTTTCACGTCGCACCGTCGACGCCAAATTTGTGAGCACCCACGCGTCCTACACACGCCGGACGCTACCCGTGAGAGCATGTTTTTGCATCGCACCATCGGACGCCCATTTTGCAGCGCCGGACGCGTCCTACGCTGCCGGACGCATCTTGTGCTCGCGTCCGGCGCTCTCGTGACAGCAGACCACCTCGCAGTCAAACGAGCATATCTCTTAGCTCCGAACTCCGTTTTCGATGATCTTGCCTCGCCGAAAAGCTTATTCGCAGGACTATGCAAGAAACATATCCTCATGGTCCTAAACATTAAGGATCAAAGCAGTTTTCTAAACTTTTCTCTCTTCTTCTCCAAGTTGATCACAATCAACTTCAACATCACCTCCCTTGCAAATGTGCCAACACCACCAAGTGTACACCACTATGTGCTTGTGTGTTAGCATTTTCACAATCATTTTCAAGGGTTATCAATTAGCACACTAGATCCTAATGCATCAACATGAAATGATAGACCTAGTGGCACCCGTGCATCGAATAGCCGATAAGACTTTCCCTCTTAATAGTACGGCTATCGATCCTAAACCACTCACACCCTCTATGGTGTCTTGAGTGCAAAACAAAATGGCCCTATCGGGTTATACCTTGCCTTGAGCCCATTTTGTTCCTCCAAGTGTTATGAACACTTCACACCGTCACGTGACCGTCTCGATCCATCGACCCTCGACTTCACTTGCTCTTCACCGTGCATTGGTCCATCGGCGCCTAGTCTTGCCCGAGCTTCACCATCGCATGGTCCTTCACTCCCAAGCCTCAACTAGCCCTTCACCTTCAACACGTCCATGGAGCCAAGCATCATCTTGATCTTCATCTTTGATCACATAACATGTGTCATGCTTCATATTCAAGCTCATCATGTGGACAACCTTTCTCTAATCAACCACTTAGATAAACAAGGTTAGCCCTAGGTTTCATCAATTACCTAAAACCAAACTAGGACTTTCATCGCTTGAGACTCCAAATAGAAACACAACAGGGTGTTTGCTAGCTGATGTGATAGAAAAAGAGTGGACTCAATTTAGAATAGGAAAAAAGAAAAAGGTAAAAAATAATAGGTCTTTGGAATATAAGAGGCTTGGGCTTAATTGGTAGAATTCCTGCTCTAAGATGTAGATTGAGAGAGAATCATGTAGACTTTGTAGGTATCATGGAAACCAAAAATCTAAGTTTTCCCCTGGTTTACTTAAATCTCGATGATACTACCCCTTTACTTGACTTATTTAAAATTTGTTGGCTCTGGATATGTATTCTAGTGGGTGCTAATGAGAATATGTTTAGCATGTCAGCTTTATGATCCCCTAGAGTTTTTTCAGAAGTGTGATGCTCACCAACAAAAATACTAATTTTTGTTTCAAGTTGATTGTGGTTTATGGTTCAGCTTATGAAGAGGGTAAAAGAGTTTCCCTTGATGAGTTAGAAGTTATAATGGAATCCCGGCAGTCCCATTATGATAGGGGTGATTTTAACTTAGTAAGACCTGTTAGAGACAAAAGCAATGGTATAGTTAACTTTAATTGATGGATCTTTTTAATGAGTGGATAGGAAAATGGGGTTTAGTAGAACTCAATCTTATAAACAAAAAAGTTTACTTGGACTAACAATCGAAAAGCCTATTCTAGCTAAGATAGATAGAGTGTTTGTATCTATCGACCGGGAGGCCACCTTTCCCATGGCTAAGATCAAAGCTTTAGATAGAGTGCCTAGTGACCACAACCCTCTCCAGCGGATATTGGAGACAATGTGTGGGTAAAAAGAGATTTAGATTTGAGAAGTGGTGGTTGAGGAGGCTTCCTTTAGTGACTTGGTCAATAAGATTTGAATATGCCTTGTAATGAGAAGAAAAGCATAGATGTATGGCAATTTAGAATTAGGAACTTTAGGAGGATTGTAAGGGGTCATGCAATAATCAAAAATGGTCACAAAGAACAAATAAGAATCAAGCTATTGGCAGTTCAACAAACTTAGAAGAGTTGATGGAGAAACAACCATTGACCGACTTAGAATTCCAAAGGCTAAGATGGTTAGAGGGTGAATTAGGCAAGATTTGGAGGATGGAGGAAAATTATACAGACAGAGATCTAGAGATAGGAATACCTCTAGAGGGGGACAAACACAAACTACTTTACTGTGCTATAGCTAACCAAAGGAATAGGAAAAAAGAATTGAGTTTTTAGAAGGTCCCCATGGACATGTCACTCGATCAAAAAGGATGATGGATATAGCTCTAAGTTTCTATAAGAACCTGCTTGGTACCGAGCCCGTTAATAGTGCCCACCTAGATAATGACTTCGGATTTAGAAGATATAGTTAGCGAGGAAGAGAATAACATGCTAACTTCTTTCTTTCTCTCAAGAGGAAATTAAAGAGGCTATATTTAGTTGCTATCCTCGAGGGAGCCTCGGGCCCGATGGGTTCCCTTTCTCTTTTATCAAAAGTTTTGGGAGTTAGTTAAATCCGAAGCATTGTTGCTATGTTCCAAGATTTCCATAAGGTTTGTATAGGCTTAATTTTTGCTCTGGTCACTCTAGTCCCTAAGGTAGAAGATGCTAGCAACATGAAACAGCTTTAGACCTATAAGCTTGTTAAACCGTAGTCAAAAAACTGGCACAAAGGTTGGTGGCTAACAACCAGAGTGTATTCATCAAGGGGAGATACACATCAGTGTTGCATCTGCCTATGAAATTGTTCATAGTCTAAATAAAATGGGACAGAGGGGTGCTTCTCAAGTTGGACTATGAGAAGGCCTATGAGTTTAGTTTCTTGGGATTTCTTGTTTGAAGTTTTATGCTCTAGAGGATTTTCAAGACATGAGTTAGGTGGATGAAGAGTTTGGTAATAGGGATGCTCGGTAGGTATCATGGTTAATGGAAGAGACAACTCTTATTTCAAGCCTCGATAAGGGGCTTAGACAAGGTGATCCTATCTCACCGTTGCTCTTTAACCTAGTGGGGATGCTCTCACTAAGATGTTGGAAAAAGCGCTAGAAAAGGTTTGGTTAGAGGAGTTCTCCATGATTTTAGGGAGGGCATTCTTTCCCGTTAAATATGCGAGACGTACGCTTTTTGTTCTCAAGTAGTGAGACTCACCATTTGTTGAACCTCAAACAACATTTGCTATGGTATGAGCAAATTTCTCTCGGAATGAGAATCAACTTCCATAAGAGTGAATGTATTGCAATGAATATGGATGGAGACAAAGAGACGGCTAATATAGTTACATTTTCCCAAATTGTCCTATTGGGAAGTTCTTAAGTACCTAGGTATACCTCTCCATTATGACAAACTACAAAGGGAAGATTTGCAACCATTAGTGGAAAAGTTGTTAAAAAGAATAGCAGTGATGGAG